>JANSVA010424137.1:0-20228 GCA_025504915.1 Erythroxylum reticulatum | reverse complement strand
TAAGGTTCCTTTTTATTTTCTAGTGCATATATTGGATATATATTATGTATGAGATGCATGACCTGAACCATATAGTAGTATCAGAGCCATCTTGTGCCTTAATTGATAGATGTAGAATACATGACATGTGAAAATTGTTTTCATGGTTGTGACAACTTAGGGTCCTGTAATGTTTTATTTAAAATTTATTATAAAAAATGGTTTTCATGTTTTTTTTCCACCAATCGATTCATAGGATACAAGTGAATGATTTAATGTGATTGAAAATGTTTTTAATGTGAATAAAATATTTAATTTTTAATTTACAAGAACATGTATGAAATTTGTTTTTTTACTAGGCATATGATGTCTATTGGCTAAACTGATGAGGTTACACATGATTTCCATGAAATTTGATTCTTGAAAAAATTGAACATATTGGGGGGTTTTTTAATTCCTTTGTATTTTTTTAGAATTATTAAAAATGTTTTAATAATTTTTATCAAGCAATTTTCAGATCTAGACAGTTTTCCAGAAATTGTAGGATTTGTTTTGTTTGATGTTTTTATATGTTTATATTTCGATTCCAGAACATTAAAAATATTTTTACATAATAAAAATGTGTTAATTTTATTTTTGACGCAAGCCTAAATGATTTTGCGCGAAATTTTGTTTTCCATAAAAATTTTAGAAGTCATATTTGTCATTTTTGGTCTCTTATCAGTGTTTCGATGATTATAATAATTTTTAGGTGATTCCTAAATTATTTTGTACATCATGAAACTACCTAGAGATGCTTGGAATGATGATTTGATGTTATAGAAACTTTGCAAAATTATAGAAATTAATTTTGAATTAATTTTAGTAGAGTAATGGATTTTCTAGTAAGACTAGAAAAATTGGCATGTGTGACAAAATTGAAGTTATTTAATTTTGGAAATCAAATAATTATTTTAAGGTAAATTAATTATGAATTAATTTTAGGAATTAGGCATTCATGTTAATTAGATTAATATTAATTCCAAATGAAATAACATACAATAGTAATTTTATCCAATTTAGTAATAGGAAGATAGTAAACTTAAGTGTTGGATTGGGTTTAGATCCAAATGTTGGATTGGACCTTTCATGTTAGGATCCATAAGATGTTATAACCAAAATGATGTTTTTACATATATGCATTAGAGAATGAATGGTTAGGAGAATGTGTGGGCTTGTATAATGGTTGGTTATGGGCTTAGGCCTAATTTGATTGGATAGTCTATATCATGCCATGTAGTTATTATAGTAATTATATGTGTGTTTATATATATGAGTTATATGTATAAGACCATCCAAGTTAAATGAGACCTTAGTCAAATCCCTCACTTGGAATATTAAAACTAACGCCTTCCTTTAATATGACGAGAACCAAAGTCCTTTTAAAGCTAGGGTTGTTGGTCAAACCTAAGCTCGCTTTACACGGATATGTTAAAACCATGGAAATAGGATTTTCAAATTAATGGGTAAGTTGTAACTAGAAGCATTGGTTTGTGGGCAAACCCAAGATTGAATAGGGGTGAAGTTAGGTAGTGTACATTATGTGTACACGTGTCAATAGTTGATAACCCAATGAGTGTGCGCACAGTTGATAGCACTAGATTCAATAGTTACATTGGAGATGCAATTGGTATGATCGATACCTATAGGTTAAACTAAGGTAGCTTGTTGGGCAAACCCAAGGTCATTCTTAGGGATATTAGATATTGACTCACTAGGAGAATTTATTTATGAGTTATCTTAGATTTATATTGAAGCTTATGAATTTGTTAAAATAGTGGTAGTAATGCGTGGTATTAAAGTTCTTATAGACATGCATTTAAGTACATTCTAATTTTTCTCACTTTGAAGAAAGGTTGCTATTGTTGGAGTCAACACCATGAGTATTAGGGTTAATATAAGATCATTGATGGAAGTTAACAAGTTGACTAGACTAAACTTCTTTGATTGGCTCAAGAACTTGAGAATAATTCTTAAGTCCAAGAAGCTTGGTTATGTCTTGGAAGAACCACTTCCCGACCCCTGCTGCTGATGCTTTTGATGATGATGGGAGGGCATATAGGAAGCATCTCGATGATAGCGAGATGGCTAGCTGTATTATGCTAGCCACTATGTCATCGCAGCTGTAAAGCAGCACTAGGCTATGGATGCTCATACCATAGTCTATCATCTTAGGGAGCTTTTTGATGAGCAAGCAAGTTCTGAAAGGTTCAAGACTTCGTAATTGCTTTTTATCTTTAAGATGGTTAAAGGGACATCTTCAGTGTAGTACACATTGAAGATGATTGGCTACAAACAGTGGTTGGCCTCATTGGGTTTTTATTTGGATCATGAATTAATTATGACAGGTTTAACTGATAGTTACTCACAATTTCTGCTTAACTATTGAATGAATAATATATCCAGCATAATGCCTAAGCTAGTCAACATGCTTAAGGTAGTTGAGCCATCTATCAATAAGGCTAAAGTTGTGATGTTGGTGGACTCTTCTAGTTTGAAGAAAAAGAGACAAAAGAAGAAGAAGTCTACAAAGCCTAAGGGAGGTGTCAAGAAAGCAAAGAAGACTACCTCAAAGGGAACTTGCTTCCACTGTGGCAAGGATGGCCACTAGAAGAGAAACTGTAAGGCCTATCTAGATTATTTGAAGCAAAAGAAAGCATATGATGACTTTTAGACCTAATACATACTGACGTATATAGTCTGATGTCTATACATGCCAAAGGTGGCTTCGTATACTTTATTACCTTTATCGATGATCATTCTTAATATTTCTATGTGTATCTTAAGAGATACAAGTCTGAAGCCTTTGAAAGGTTCAATGAATTTAGAAATGAGGTTGCAAAACAACTTGGGAGAAGTATTAAATCACTTCTATCTGAATAAGGTGGTGAATACTTAAGTCAAGAGTTTTTGGATTATCTCAGGGATAATGGAATATTGTGTCAGTACACACCACAACAGAATGGTATGGCTAAGAGGAGAAACCGAACCTTGTTAGACATAATGAGTTCTATGATGGGTTTAGTGAATTTATCAAAATCCTTTTGGTGGTATACACTCGAAACTGCTATTTATGTATTAAACAGAGTGTCATCTAACTTAGTTGATCTTACTCCATATGAGATATGAACTAACAAAAAACCCTATCTTTCTTATATGAAATTTTGGGGTTGTCCTGCTTATGTGAAGTGGATTTAGCCATATAAGCTTAAAGATAAATCTAACAAGTGTTTGTTTGTAAGATATCCTAAGGAAAGTATAGGATATCAGTTCTACCGTTTTTCAGAACAAAGGGTGTTTATTTCAAAACATGCTATCTTTTTAGAGGAGTTTCTTCTAAGAGAAGATAGTGAGAGCAAAATTGAACTTGTGGAAGTTCAAGATGCTCAAACAGATACAGATGAACTACCTGGATCGAGACCATTATTCGTAAAGATGAAACAATAGTTTAACCTTTGACACGCAAGAAGTTCGTAGGTCAGGTTAGATATGTCAAGGCCCTGAGGGATATGGATTTCTCATAAGTGAACTTAATGAAATATTGCTCATAGAAGATGATGAGCTCATGCAGAGGTTATAAAATGTTCAGAATCTAACAAATGGCTTCATACTATGAAATCCAAAAATGGCCCTCCATGTATGAAAACCAAGTATGGATTTTGGTTGACCCACTAGAAGGGATAAAACCCATAGGGTGCAAATGGGTTTTTATGAAGAAAACTGACATGGAGGATAATGCAGTTATCCATAAAGTTAGGCATGTAGCTAAAGGTTATCGTCAAAGGCAAGGTATTAACTATAATGAAACATTTAGCCCAATAGTTATTCTTAAATCCATCAGGATACTCCTAGCCATTGTTTCTTATTATGATTATGAGATATGGTAAATGGAAATGAAGATGACTTTCCTTAATGGAAACCTAACCTAGGATGTGTATATGGCACAACCTGATGGATTCATATCCATGAATAGAGAAAAGATATGCAAGCTTTAGAAATCCATTTATGGATTGAAGCAAGCATCTAGGAGTTGGAGTATGTTATTTAATGATACAATCAAAGAGTTTAGTTTCTTAAAAAATCTGGATGAGCCGTGTGTGTATCAGAAGGTTAGTGGGAGTGCAATTATGTTCCTTATACTGTATATAGATGATATATTGCTAGTAGGAAACGATGTGTCTATTTTGTAATCAGTCAAAATTTGGTTAGCTAAGAAGTCTCTAGGAAAGACCTCAAAGACACAACTTACATTTTGGGGATAAGCATCTATAAAGATAGATCTAAGAGGTTACTTAGTCTTCTCAATCTACATATATAGACAAGATGTTAAAGATGTTATCTTCCCATGGTATATGGGATTACACTCTTTAAATCTATGTGTCTAAAGATACAAGATGAGAGGATTCTCATGAGTTTGATTCCTTATTCTTTAGCTATAAGATTAATCATATATGCTATATTATATACCAGACCTGATGTATCATATGCTCTAAGTGTTACAAGAAGATACCAGTTGGACCCTAATGAGGGTCATTAGGTGGCTATCAGGAATATCCTTAAGTACTTGAGAAGAACTAAGGATGTATTCTTAGTATATCTAGATCCCATTCTAGATATGTATTCATACTGAGTGATGATACAGTCAGTTGGAAAAGTTCCAAATGGAGTACACTGCAGCTTAAAAAGCAACAAAAAAAGCGATTTGGATTAAGAAGTTCATCATAGAACTTGATGTGGTTCCGAGCATCGTTGACCTAGTGCAGTTGTACTGTGACAACAACGGGGCTATAGCTCAAATGAAGGAACCGAGGTCTCATCAAAAGTCCAAACGTATACTCAAGTGCTAACATTTGATTAGAGAGATCATTGGTAGAAATAATGTCAAGATAGAGAGAGTTCCCACCGATCAGATTATAGATGATACGTTAATTAAGTCTATTTCCCTAAAGAGTTTTGTGTCACATATATATACCTATGGTATTAAATATCAAGGTGATTGACTTTAGTACAAGTGGGAGTTTGTTAGAGAAGTGCTCAAAAGGCAATCACCATTAGCACTTATTGTACATATCATTTTATGATTATTAAAGGCATTTTTCATTATTTTAATTTTAATATGTTTATGGATTTTATGTTGATCTTAAATTGATTTAATGAATTCCTTGATACAAAACATAGCATGGAGGAAATCATAATGAGATCATGATAATGAGATTCCTATTATGTGTAATTATGTTAGTATCTAAACTTTCCCTAGTAATATGATTAATGAGATGGAATATCATTAATTCAGATAGACTGACACATATTATACTCCTTGATTAGATCAAGTAGTAAATCTCATAGGCGGTAGACAAGAGATGTTTAGAGTTAACAGGTGGAGGATTACTAAGGGTAGTAAGTACGTTAGATTGACCCATTATGAGACAATCATATGGATATTCTATTCGACTTTCAATGATAGCCTCATCATAGTAATGGTGTAAGTATCCGTTGACTTGAAGTGCTCAAGCATATCTCAAATACCGATCTTATGATTTGAATCCATTCATCAGTGCCTTTCAGGGGTTACTCATGGCGTGGTGATTGGGTATAGACGAGGTATTCAGACGTAATTGAGTAGCCAATAAAGGATTCACCACTCCTGATAGAAGGGGATGATACCAGAGGCTTCTTGTTGGGGTCATTACTAAAGACTCTCTAGCTAGAGCAGATATATGTCATGAAGAAAATCTTCAATGTTACATAAAGTAATGAGATCCTCAGGATAAGATCTAATATCACTTGGACTAGATGTGACGTAGTTAGTCTAGTGGGAGTTGACACTTTGACCATACTCTAAACCAAATGGGGTATATATGGTGAAAGGATGAATTATATGGAAACTTTGCGTATAGAAGGGTTCGTAGTCAAATCACTAAATTTCCAATCAATTGCGGGTCATGACGTGTTGCCAGTTACTGCTCTTGACTTACTAGAATTAAGTGTTTATTCAAGTGGCCAACATAACCGGGAACCTAATGGGTCACATGTATAGGAGATGTGAAGGATGAGTAAAATAGTCTTGAATGGTGATTCAAGATATGAGAGAGTGTTTTGGGATTGTATTGGGATGTGATCGTGGCAGAAACTGTTGCATGGAATGGATTAGAAACAAGTGTTATTGGCTTCCAATTTGGTCATTAACTTCCCAAAAATTCCATTAATGCATTATATTCATCGTCATTAACTTCCCATAACTTTCATTAATGCATGCTATTCATGGTCATTAACTTCCATTAATGCATACTATTCATGACCATTAACTTCCCATAACTCTCCATTGCTGATGGGGGTTATGGAAGGCCAAATGGTGCAGAAAATATAGATGATTTTATTATATCTTGGGTAAGACACATGAGAGAAAGAAAGGTTCTTTCTTATGCACACACTTTTTGCTCTCTAACTCTCACAAGAGTTTTTGTCTTCATGTGGACTTATATTAGAGACAGTCTATGTTGATCATTGTAGTTTATGACAACCTAACATGGAGAAGATTAAAGAACAAAGGAGATCATCGGAAAGGTATGTAAACATCTTATATTTCATGTTTTTGTATTCTATATCGATATGCATAAGTAGATCTAGTTTTTAAGGTTCCGTTTTATCTTCTGCTATGTATATTTGATATATATTATGTATGATATGGACAACCAAAGCCTTACATCAATCCCCCTGTATAAGATCTTATGGCCTAATATAATTCCCTCTTGGACCATGAGGTGCGTTTCCCAGTTCAAGACTAGATGAGACTCCTCACGTCTTTGAAGCACTCTGTATAAATTAAACAAACAATGATCAAAAGAATCTCCAAAGATAGAGAAATCATTTATAAATACCTCCATAAAGTCCTCATTCATGTCCACGAATATGGCCATCATGCACCTTTGGAATGTGGCAGGTGCATTGTATAAACCAAATGGCATGGCCTTCTCCTGATCCTATAGGTAATAGTGAAAGTGGTCTTCTCTTGATCCTTTAGATATATAACCACCTGATTGTACCCTGAGTATCCATCAAGAAAATAGTAAAATGCATGGCCAACCACCCTTTCAATCATTTGGTCCACCAAAACGTAAAGGCAAGTGATCTTTCTTGGTGGCCAAATTGAGCTTCCAATAATCAATACATACTCTCCAACCTATGATGGTCTTAGTGAGAATCTTTTCACCTTTTTCATTTCCATCAATATCATGCGTCCCTTCTTAGGTACATACTGTACCGGACTCACCCACTCACTATCTGAAATGGGATAAATAATCCCTGCATCTATTAACTTTACTATCTCCACATTCACAACCTCTTGCATGTTTGGATTTAACCTTCTATGTCACTCTCTCACAATTTTTCACCCTTCTTCTAGGTTAATCTTATGCATCACCACATTGGGGCTAATCCCCCTAATATCAGAAATTAGCGACCCGATAACTCTCATCCTCTTCCTAATGGTCTCCACCACTTTCTCTTCTTGCTCAAAATCTAATTGGTTCGAGGTAATGATAGGTATGGTATGGTTCTTACATAAAAAGGTATATCTCAAATAGGGAGATAAGGGTTTAAGCTCTAAACTGGGGGCTTAATGAAAGAAGGTGGTGCAAGTGTGTATATTTTCTTCAACTTCTCTAACTCAACTTTGTCACATAAATCCTCTTCTCTCACACTCTTATCCTTGTGCACTTTAATATCTTCATTAACTTCCTCTTCAACCTCCTTAACACATTCATCCACAACATTAATCTTTATACATACATTACCAGTCATCGGTTTCTTCAAAGATTTAGACCTAGTAAACTCAACCTACTCATCTTCAATCCTCAATACAAGTTTTGCCTCATGCACATCAACTAATTCCCTACCAATATTCGTAAAGAGCCTACCCTAAATCAATGGAAAAAAATTTCAGATTCAAAATCGAATACAACAAAATCAATAGGAATAATAAATTTATCTACTTTTACCAACACATCTTTTACAACTCCATATGGCTTCTTAATGGATTGATTCGCAAGTTGAATCGACGTGTTGGCTTAACCTCTCTTAGGCCTAATTTCTTAAAAATAGACAAAGGCATCAAGTTAATACTTGCACCTAAATCACATAAGCATTCAAAAAATTCAAAGTCACCAATAACACACGGAATCATAAAACTCCTTAGATCTTATAGTTTTGAAGGCATTGTGTTTGAGATAATCGAACTACAATTCTCTGTCAAAGTGACTGTCTGATTGTACTCCTAAGTACGTTTGTATGTCATTATGTCCTTTAGAAACTTCGCATACTTGGGCATGCACTCCAAAGCTTACACCAATGAAAGGTTGATCTGAAACCTTTTTAGTTTCTCCAAAAACTTGGAAAACTGAGTGTCCACCTGATGTTGTCTAACCCTTTGTGGATATGGAAGTTTGGGCTTGTATGGTAGTGGTGGAGCATACGACCTCTCTTCTTCTTTTTCTTATTAAATCTCCTTGCCTTTTCCCTTTAATTAGCTATCCTTTTTCACACTTGGTTCCTCCATCTGCTTGCCACTTTGAAGTGTGATAGCCTTCAATTGTTCCCTTGGGTTAACCTTGGTATTGCTTGGTAAGCCGGCTACACTTGTAGAAGACATAACATTAGCAAGTTGACCTACCTGTATCGCCAAATTGTGGATGGATGAGGCATGGTTCTTCACTATTTAATAAAACTTTGCCTCCATCCTCTTTTGACTTTCTCCTGGCTTGAAAACATTCTCTTTTGGTTCTCTTCTTGATTTTCCATTTTAGACCCTAAAACATCCATCAACTTGTCCGTTTTTTTCTCCATCGATCTTGTTGAAATCCTAGAGGTCCTTAAGGTTATGTTTGGCCACCTATATTGTTAGTACTTAAGAAAATTTTGGGTAGTTTTCCCACCATGAATCATAAGTATTCGAGTATGGACTGTTACCTCACTGTGGTTGGCCTAAGTAACTTACCTGTTCAATGCTACTAGCTCCTAACAAAAAGCATTCTTCTATGCAATGGTTGTCTAGCCCGCATAACTCACACTATGATTGCATAGTTTAGCTGTAGATGAAAATGCTCCATACATATTACTCAACTGCTTGGTGAGGGATGTGATCTGTGCCCATAAAGCGGTAACATAATCAATTTGGTTCATAACTTTTTGTTCCTTTTTCCCCTGTTTACTCCTCTTGCTAGACCACATATAACTGTTGCTCACCAACTCTTCCAAAAGGTCATACGCTGCATCGATAGTTTTCCTCTTCAAAGATCCTTCTGCAATTGCATCTATAGTCCCTCTTATGCTCTAATTTACACCAATATAGAATGTTTGCATGAGGAATTCCCTCATAAGGTTATGGTGGGGACAACTTCTGTGTAGTTCTTTAAACCTCTCCCAAGCTTCATATAAAGACTCCGCATCGCTTTATTGAAATTTTGTGATTTCCTTAATGATCTTTGTTGTCTTAGTCAATGGAAAGTATTTGGCAAGAAATGCCTAAGCTACCTATCCCTAAGTAGTAATCTGCCCTAAGCTAAGTGAATTGATCTCTCAAAGTGAAAGAAATTAGATATAAGTGATGGAGATGTGGTAATATTGTAAGCCTATGTTGAGAGTTATACTATGCATGGATTAAGAGTTTTGATGCTTTACAACCTAAACATTTGAGTGCATTAAGTGAAATCTTGTAAGGGTGTAAAGGTTTATACTTTTTATTTGATGTAATTATTGATATGATTATTATTAATATTTACTTAGGAAGTTAATTTTATAACATAAATCTAATTCTATGTTAATTTGATTCAATATGATATTTGATCTATAGTATGAATGGATAGATCAAGATTAATGAGGGATGGATGTTGTGAGATTATAATTTTGATTATCGTTTGCTTAAGGACAAGCAAAAGCTTAAGTGTGGGGATGTTTGATATATTCATAATTGACCATATTTATACCTCATATTTGATGTATTTTTGCTTTATATTTTGTACTTTTATTGTATATTTGGTACTTAATTCGTCTGTGTGTTTATAGGTTATAATTATTGTCATACATTAAAAGGAGAAGAATTCAGACAAAAACGTAACATAAAATAAAGATTTGAAGCAAAGAATGTATACACGACTATGCATCTACCCATGTAAGATCTTTAGGCCATGAAATTCTTAAATTCTAGAGATTGCAGGTTATATATGGTTTAGTACAAGACTGTGCAGATGTGCAGAGATGTCAAAGGTGATTCAAGGGGCAATAGTGATATAGAGAAGTGAAAAACATGAACAAATCATTGAAAGATCCAAGAGAATACAAGATTAAACCTCTTCCTTACAAGAAGATTCAAAAGCAGATAAAAAGGAGAATTAGAATTATGAACCCTTTATTTTCTATTTATTTTGGTTTCTGTTTATACTTGATTTTGTTCTCAATCATGTGTAACTAAATTTCTTTATTATCTAGGAAAGATGAACACTACGTTCATGCCATAATATGCTTTGATTCTTTTATTTAATGCAATTGTTTAAATTGATATACTATGATTTAATTATGCATTTAAATTATGTTCTAATAGATCCAAAATATTAGTGCATAATCTGATTTCAAAACATAAATCTTATGTAAAAATAAATCTATCGTAATTAAAAGGAGTTGATTGTAACTTAAAAGATAAGACAAAACAAATCCTTTAGATTACGGTCAAACCTAAAAGAGAAATTCACAAATTCATAAAGCAATCTTACTACCTTTAACCTAAATAACACTGGTTAATAATTCTAAGATTACTTGTTAATAGTCTCAAATGAGATATTAGCATATCATAGGAATTTCCACAGTCCAATAGTAAATAAAACAGTTACATGATAAAAGGTCAATTATTTAAAGGTTTTTACGGGGATTTGTAACCTAGACACTTATTCTTGCTATCGATAGTTTTCTAAATGATTCCTTGTTGCTCTGTTCAATACTGTTGCCTCTTTTATTTTAATTACTTAAATTTTATTTTCTTTTATTTAAAATCAAAATCAATTTCGTAGACTAGATAATAAGATAACAATAATTACTAATACCCATGGTCTTTATGCGATCGACCTGTGCTTGTCGGTACTAGTTATAGTTACGTTATGTACTTCTGATTAATTCATAATTGACTTACTAAGTTTAGGTCAATTAGTAACTAAATTTATTATAAAATCAACAACATTTAAGGACTAATATGATGACCTACTTAGAGCTAGTTAAAGCACTCTTATTGATATAGAGACTAGGCAAGAGGAAATCGAATGTTCTAGCACTCCATAGGGTGTTATTGCCTATAGATGAACAATTAATGATGATGATTTAGAATGTTTACTTTAAAGAAATAAGAATGGGACTCTTTTTAGTAGACCTTTTCTATGTTTGGTATAGAAGGAGGGAAATATTTAGGAGTAAGTATCAATGTGGGTTACTAGTCAAATTTATTAGGATGATCATAAAATGTAATTACAATGACCTAATTTAGTTGTATCAATATATGATTTGATTTTGGGTGACTGAAAAATTATAGACTTCAATTTCCTTTCTATTAATGATTATATTTTAACCTCATATTTATGAAACACATAATAAGTTCTTTTAAAAATAAATATAAAATTCCTAAACTGATAAGCAATGCGTGCAATTTAAATTATAGTACACATTGTTTATATGTTGTAACCATTGTTAACTCCAATCATACAAAACCATAACTATAATCATATGTTATGAAGCCATATTATCAATTAGTTATAGCCTTAGTGAAATGTTGGAGCTCCATCTTTGTGTTGAAAGATAATCAAAAGGCCACATACTTATAAAGAAGGAAGCCCATAGCTTATAAATGGCAACCTTAGAGATTCCCTATGTGTATGTTAGGTTTATTTATCAATTGTTCGTGTTTACAGCTTCCATCCATGCTACTGTTGTGACTTCCCTCATTAGGTGTCATTATGACAAGATATTTATTTATGCAATTTGTTTCCATTGTCATTTTGGTGTATTCAATATCATTTGGCTAAATTGGAGACATATATTAAAAGATAAGGGGAATGACTATATGACCACTTTTCATTATCACCCATGGATTGTAGATTGTAAAATAATATTATTATATTTAATATTTTATTTATTTAAAAATAATAATAATTTATGGTATATGGTCCATAGATGGCCAAAAATATTGGAAGTTCATATCAAAATATAAGGGAAGAAGCTAGTTGATTTACAATATATCCTTTTATAAGTGCTAATAAAACTCCAGTATTTGGTAAGCAAAACATTTCCTTGAAATCAGTGTTGTTTCAAAATTGAATAGTGATGTTTTACAAGATCTTAAATATCATCACATGAATTACTTTCCTTAATTCTTATTTCTTGTTTTCATTTAAGTTGTGGGAAATTTTAAAAGCTTTTTAAAATTAAAAGGTATAGAGTAATACATTTGTCTGCATTACAATAACACATATAACCTACGCACATAAGCTGTAAAATGTTGCATAAATCCTAGACAACAATTTAGCTCCCATCCCAGACATTTCATAGATTTAAAAAGTAAACTCTTACTATTGGGAAATACAAGCTACCTTCGTATTGTACAATTTCTTTTTTTATTTTATAGGACATTGTTACTTGTAGACATGAAATTATTGATGATGATATCAAATAATAATTATGAAGAAATGTTTTTATGTGGCTTACATCTTTTCTTAGTACTTTTTGAAAGGAGGGAGGTTTTTAGATTCATATATCTATGGGTTATTATTGTATATTTTTTTATTGATGGGATCCTGTAGTACCAAACCCTTAACTAATGTGTACTAATGTTTAATAGATATTGTATTGCTAATGTTTTAAGTACCTTATAATAATAACTATATTCATTATCCAAGAATGAAGTAATCCGATAATTCCTGATATTCTTACTTAATGAGCAATCAAAGTATTTGCTCATATCAAAAGACTACATAGACTGAGTGGTTGTTCCTAATAGCATTTTGTAGAAAACTCTAGTAAGGTTCAACAGGTCTGTTTGATTAAGTAGAGGTCACCTCTTTCACCCTTGAGCTCCACAATTTTATTGTTGTTCCTCCTTACTAACAGAGAAGCATGGAAAATTTTGGTATTCAAATCCTTATGTTTCAACCATTCAACTATAGCTAATGGGGATCAAGAAATTGACCAAATAGCTCCAAATGATGTTGGCAATTTTTCTTAAGACCCATTGCAAGGATTTGGAGGTCCAATGACTAGAGAAAGGAAAAACAAATAAAAGAAGCTTTGGAAGGATTAATCATAAAGATGCAAGAAAAGGAGGCTATTATTGAAAATGCTAAAGCATTACCAACATTGATCACTTATCTTCATGTACAAGATGTTAGATAAATCGTAGTACATGCTTAACAAAGCTTAGAATCCAAGATATAAGGTTGATCATCATGCATGGGCTTGAAGGAAGCCTAATCTGCATAATTAATATGCAATCAGCAAGTGGGCTAGTTTTATTGATTCAATTAAGCCCAAATTTACCTTTTTGTGTGAATAAGACCTTATTAAGACTTTTTCCTTGATAATTTCATCCATATCTAGTTAAAGTAGATTATTTCCTTAATTTAGGATATATACACATTCAAAATTAATTTACATCCTAAAATTAAGGATTCCCTTTCTTATTTAGGACTTTCCTACTTAGGTATGAACTAGGAATGGGTGAGAACTTCTTATAGTATTAAGATATTATAATGCCTATTTAAATGGCCATATAATTTATTACAAGACCATCATCATTATCAATAAATAATGAGGTATTTTCTAGCAATCTTGGCTTGTTCTTTTGTGTTCTTCGTGGAATATAAATCTAACTTGTCAAGGGAGAGATCAAGCTTTGTGGTGTCTTAAGATTGGGGTTTCAAGGACTTATCTTCCTTAATGTTCTAATATGATCATTCAACTCGTTTTTTAATTTTGGTTATGTATAACTAATGAATCAAGAGTTCC
Organism: Erythroxylum reticulatum; assembly: GCA_025504915.1. NCBI lineage: Eukaryota > Viridiplantae > Streptophyta > Magnoliopsida > Malpighiales > Erythroxylaceae > Erythroxylum > Erythroxylum reticulatum. The sequence continues at coordinate 6,176 of JANSVA010424137.1, read as the reverse complement.
TAGGGCAGGTCACCTAGTGGGTTTGTATAATTTGGTGTCAAAACCTTGGGTTTGTAGAAATTAGGTTTCTATCCTTTCATTATCCTTTTTTGGTATTTATTTCCTTTTTCCTTTGTTTGAGTCCTTATTGATTTACAATTTTATTCCATTCTTTTATCTAAGTGCATTTTTAGATTATTGTAATTCGTTATGGCTATCTTTTTAAAGCTTAAATATGTCTTTTCATTTTGAATCAGTTTTGTTCTCATTTAGAAAAAACCATGTTTGAGAAAAAAAAAAACAAAACAGAAAAGAAAAGAATGGAAAAAGGACATTGTGAACTAACTTATGTATCTTACATATGATTCGAGTTATTTATAACAACTCTAATCTTATTCATTTTTATAATCAAGGAATCATATTTTAAGAAAATTATTCATAAGATATTTCCTTTCATTTTTTAAGTTTGATTAATTGATTCCATAACATTTTTCCAATTCTTGAATAATTTCATGCTCCTCTCATTATTAGACAATTCATGCTTGATAGAGCAATTACAAGTTGTTCACTTCTCTTTGTGTTCTAATACATTCTTTTGCAAGTCTTTTGCTTCCCTTTGAAGTTATCTTGTTTCCTTGTCTCCTTAATTATTATTTTATTCATGTTTACCATCTTCCTCAACTAATTTTTTAAAGTTATGATTTTAAAGATTTGCCATCATCTAACTAATTACTCCTCTTCATTTGTTAGTCTGGATTCTCTTAAGAACATAAAAGGGGGCTTCGCTTTAATGAAAAAAAGGCAAGAGTGGTGAAATCAACATCGTGAAAAGTCAAAAATAGAGTGAAACATAGATGGAACTTACATTATTTTGAGTCTAAACACATGAGTGACTGTTTGATGATCCTATTATATTTTGTTAATAATTTTTTCTTATAGGTTATAAACATGAGTAGTGAAGGAGAATATATGAAATTGTTCATGAAGTCTATCAATGAAAAATTTAAGTTGAACTTCAAGTTGGATGATTTTTAATCTTCATTAGCTTCCAAATCCACGAGAAGGTGTGTGTTTTGATAATTTTAATTTACATTATGTTTTCGTAGGTGTTTTTGTGAGTTTTAGGTGTCAATTAAATGATTTGTGAATATTTAGGATTAGCATTATGTTAATGTGATTGTGTGTTTATATTTTTAAGTGTTTTTTTGGGTTTAGAGCATCATATCAAACTTTAATTTTATGCATTTGAGGTCTTTTGATGTGTTTGTTAGTGTATGAATTCAAATGAATAAGATTGAAGGAAGGTGGAGAAAGCATGGACAAAGAGCTAATGTCATGATCATGATAGGGATGCTATGGTTTTGACAGAAGACATCATCCCAGGGTGTCACGATTATGAAAGAAGGCAAATTTCAAGGGTCATGATCATGATAGAAGACAATTTTCAATGGTCACGATCGTGACACCCCTGTTACAATCGTGATAGGTGATCACTAGATGCAAGGATCTCCTTTTTTTCATTTTTGAGTGTCTTTTTGGACTTTTTATCTTAGTAAAACCTAGTTTTTACCCTAAATGTCCTAGGAACTATATAAGATTAAAAGATGACCCTTAATCAAAGGAGCCTTCATTTTTCCACTTTCGGAAAGAAGACAAAGAAGAGAGAAGAGAAGAAGGAGCTGTAGGAGCTACTGTCCAGCCACTTCCAACCATCCATTCCAAGTTATTTCTACATTTCTCGTTTTATTTACTTTATCTAATGTATGCTTTGGACATGAGGATGTTGAATATATTAATAAGGATGTTCTAACTTCATTTTGGGATTGATTCTTGAATCATTTTGTGACCTATTTGCTTTTGATGTTATTGAAATTGTTTGGGTGTTGTGTTGTTTATGGTTTTTGTATACTTTAATATCAAATTAAGAGATTTAATTGATAGTAATATGATTAGGTTAGGCAATGATAACTAATAACCTAATAGATCAGATAAAAATCAAGTCAGTAATTATACAAAAAGAGATCTTGTGTGAGGACCCGATTATCTATTAGATTGCTTAATAACTAATTAGAGACATAGGCTCTTTTTGTTAATTGAGAAATTGCAAATTTGAATTTTGGATTCAATTAGGTGTTATTAATTAGGGTTTAATGATTAGATATTAAGAAATAAAAATCAACCCTTCAAAATTTTAGGACTAATACCAATGAAATCAAAAGTGATTAAAGTAGCAAAATGGTGATAGAATGAATCCCATCTTCTCATAATTGTTTGATCTTGTCTTGATGGAATATCTCAGTTGATCAGAGGTTGGTGCTCTATTTTGATCTACTTGAGTTAATTTTAGAATTTCCATTTTAGTCAATCCATACTCAATTGATTAATTTTCTGTTTAGTTTTATTTTTACTTTTATCACATTTCTAGACCTTAGACAAAGTTAAGATTCAATTAGTTTAGCTAATTCCTTATGGGATCAAGACCTCAAATACTACGCTTACGATCTGTGCACTTGCAGAACATTGAGGGTTTTACATAAGTAAAACTTACTCATTAAGTTTTTGATGTCATTTCTGGAGAATTAGTTTAGGATTATTTTGAGGAATTTTTGCCTTTCTTGTGCTCATGCTACTGCATTAACACAAGAACTACTTGGAGTTTAAGCAGGATCATTAAAACATTAGCACTTATTATCACCAGATTGGAACGAGCAATTCAAAGAGCAAGATGCCAAAAAGAAGAGATCGAAGAAACAATGGCATAAGAATTCAATCAAGGAGACCAACAATGAACCTTTATAGATTTCATGAGACCAAGGTTTAATGTTGCATATCAAGGCATGATTCGACCACTGGTGCAAGTAACAACATTCAACATTAAATTAGCTTTGCTAAACATTTGGCAAACTAATAAGCAATTTTATGGGTTAAGTAATGACGATCCTAACACTCATTTAGTGAAATTTTTAGAAATTTATGGTATTTGTTGATATAATGCAATGTTGAAAGGTATCATTAGGGTGAGACTCTTTCTGTTCACATTAAAGGATAGAGCTAAGGCATGGTATCATTTGTCAAGCACTGCAAACATCACAACTTAAGAGCAGAGTTTGTGCATTTTGGACAAGTACTTCCCCCTCACCATGATGCACAATTGGTAAAGGAATTCACAATTTTCCAACAAATTGATGGGAAATCACTTCATGAAGCATGGGAATGGTTTAAGGATTTACAAAGGAGGTGCCCTCACCTTAACCTACCCAAGGAATTCCTTCCTCAATTCTTTTACAAGGGAGTTAATCCACCCATGGGAGGCATTATAAATGCAGCTTCTAGAGGACCTCTTATGGGGAAGATAGTTGAGGAAGCGGAGGATTTACTAGAAGAGATGATGAACAATAGTTGCCTTTAATTGCTAAACAAAAGTAAATAGCAATCGACTTTTTGAGATCATATAGAAGTCATTATTATGGATTCAATGCAACAATGTAGGCTGAGATTGACAATTTAACAAAACAACTTAACAACCTCCAAACCTCTTCATTCGCTCCAGTTAAAACAATTCAATATAGATGCGAATTATACGGGGAAAATAACCATTTTATTGCTAATTATTTTTTAATGCAAAGTGACAAGATGGAGCAAATCAAATATATGGATACACAATTTGTCGAGGAGGAGGAGATAACATTTATTCTAATAATTACAATAATGGGTGGAAGAACCACCTAAATTTTTTTATTTGAACAATATAGGAGGTCAATTTTGACCTCAAGGGCCATATAGATTTCAATAGGAGAAACTTAATTCTATAGATCCTAAATTGGAAATTTTTTTGGAAAAGCTTCATAAACATGGATGAAGATTATAAAATATTGGGAAAGAAGTTCAAGCAAGTCACTAAAAATGATGTTTGTGCCATTCATAGCTTAAAGGTATAGATGAGTCAACTGGCAAATGCATTATCAATAAAAAGTGTGGAGAGTCTCCCGAGCAATACTGAAGCTAAGGTAAGGTAATAACTTAAAGCAATCACACTTATAAATGGCGACCAATACAATTATTTGGTGGGACTAATTAGTGATAAATAAAAGGAGCAATGGTGAGAGACCAATTCAATCATGGGAAGAAATGAGGATGGTAATGCGCAAGAGATTTATACCTAGCCATTACTATAAAGATTTGAATAAAAGTTACAAGGGCTTGTGCAAGGGTCCAAAAGTGTAGACGACCACTATATAGAGATAGAGGCAGCCATAATTAGAGCAAACATACAAGAGGACTAAGAGGTAACAATGGGTTGATTCGTAGGTGGTTTAAACAAAGAGATTATTGATGTGGTAGACTTATAACACTATATAGAGATGGAGGAATTGCTAAATAAGGCCATTAAGGTTGAGAAACAAAAAAAATCAAGAAAATTAGGTTCAAATTCTAACTCTTCTTAGAAGCCAATTTAGAAACACAAAGGTACCATCTTAGCCTTAAAATCGAAAGGAAATGTAAAGCCAAGGGATTCAATTGCTATTTTTAAAGGTAAAATTGAAATTAAATCTTCTCTTAAATATTGTGATATTAGGTTCTTTAAGAGTCAAGGGCTTGGACATATTGCCTCTCAATGCCTAAATAAAATGGCTATGACCGTGTTAAAGAATGGTGATGTAAAGAGTGTTAGTTCAAGTTATGATGAAATGCCACCATTGGAGGAATATTCTGATGTTGATTTTGAAGGACCCGTGCATAGAGATATGACGGTTATAAGGTGTGCACTAAATATTCAATCCAAGGATGAAAATTAAGGGTAGCAATGTGAGCATATTTTCTATACTCAATGCCACATTAAAAATAAGATTTTCTAGCATGATTATGAAGTAAATCAAACGTTAATATAGAATTCACGTACAATATGCGAGATACACAAGAAGGCGAGTTGAATTGTGTATTTTTTTCGTGAATAAAAAAACTTTAATATATCTTGTTAAGAACTTTTCCAACTGTTAAAATAATACCACAATAGTTATACAAAAATAGTTACGTAGTTAAACCACAAATAACTTCTATATACTTGACTAAAAACAAAATCAAATAAAGTGAAAGGTTAGAAGATAGACACTGCGATTTTTATACTGGTTCACCCCAAACCACGGGCTACATCCAGTCCTCAGAGTTCGTCTGAGATTTCACTACACTTCAACAATTTTACAAGTATTCTTTTTTCTTTTCTAGAGCCTCTTCAAGTCTCTTACACAAAGTATTATTTCTGCTATCTTAGCCTCTCCAGGCTCTTAGCCTTTTCTTTCTCTCACTAGAAAGATATTGTGAGCATTTTGTTACAGCAGAGTTTGATCTCTTGTATCATAATTTTGAATACAGAATTTTTCTTTGTAAGTAAACACTTGAAAGCTAAAAAAGATAAAGATTCTTCAATCTTCGACTACGACTAGTATTTATAGCCTAAGTCTCTAACTACTTCTTGATTCTTGATAACTGCTTCTTGATTTTTGTAAAATCTGTTATTCAGTTGAGTTCTGTAACTAACTCCAACTAACTAACTGTCTGACGTACTAGAGTATCTTTATCTTTATATCGTCTTTGTTTTCCTCTTCTTCTGTGTTTTTCACTTCTTCTTTGTTTTGCACTTCTTCTGTGTTTTCCACTTCTTCTGTGTTTTCACTTCTTCTGTGTTTTCCACTTCTTCTATGTTTTCCGCTTCTTCTGTGTTTTCATTTATTCTGTGTTTTGCACTTTTTTGTGTTTTCCAATTCTTTTGTGTTTTCTGCTTCTTCTGTGTTTTCACTTCTTCTGTGTTTTCTGCTTCTTCTGTGTTTTCACTTCTTCTGTGTTGTCCGCTTCTTTTGTGTTTTCACTTCTTCTGTTTTTTGCACACTTAACACACTTATCAAAATAGTTCATTTATTTCTAATATTATTATTATTTTATTGTCACTAAAATTAATAATCGTGAAGTTCTCTTGACTTAACAATCTCCCCCTTTTTTATGATAACAAACAATCATAATTTTAGAACGATAAAAGTGAATGAACGAATATTATTCAGATAATGAATAAGACGACAACAAACAATATACCCATGCATATATAAAATACACATATGAAAAAAATGTTGTAGTCGTTTGTAGTCGTTACTATCTTCTTTTCTTGTCTCTGGTCTCCCCATATGCTATCTTCTTTCTACTTCTGC
>JANSVA010424003.1:0-20256 GCA_025504915.1 Erythroxylum reticulatum | reverse complement strand
TCTAGATAAGATGGTATTTATTAAAACTTAAAGCCCAAAAAGATTGAGTGGGAGAGGATGCTCATGTGAGAGTCCACAGTCTCCATGTGATGGCCCATGAAATTATCTCTCTTAGTCTTGCTAACCATGTATTGTTGACTAAACATTTATCTAATTTCCTTTATAGGAATTTATCTCCACTTTGGTGATTACTCCAAGTGAATAAAGCACCATGAAATATGAGGTTCACTAGTCTAAGTGAGGAGGTAAGGGAGGTTAGTTATTTGATCTCATTATGTGAGGTACCTCTTCGAGCATTTCATTCAAATGTGAGAGTAAGCAATTAAAGTCTCTTGCTATCACCTATTAGGTTTTAATATTCTCCTCAAATTTCTACAAGTCTTTCCATAATCTAACGCTCTTGTATTCCTACTTAGCAACATACATAACTGAGATAGCAATAGATTCATTACTAGCTTTAAGGGTCATCTCATAATGGATAAGCTAATATGTACAGATCCAGTTAGATAAGTGTAAGTGAGCAGGATATAAACTATCAATCTCTCATTGGGTTGACTAAAGTGATTGCTTAAAGTAGTCCAATCTACTTGTAGAAATTTCAAACCTCTTAGAAAGAGATTTTTCCTTTATTTTGGTCTCCACAAGACCAAAAAAATAAGTTTATCTAGCTATAAGGTAATCCTTTAAGGCTAGCTATTTATTTGGAAAATTAAGTCTATAAACATTTTATATAGTGCAGACCATCAAGAGTTTATGGACTTGGTCCTCCTACTTGATTTGCGATTACTTAAACCTAAATCTAACCAGTCTTCATTCTAATTCCTTGTCTTAGGATCCACTTCAATTTTGGCATATGTAATTTTCTCCAATTGTTTTTTATTGAAATTTAGTTGTGTGTTAGAAATTGCTTCCTTTCTTTTAGATTCCTCCTTTTTTTTTATAGGAGATAACTTCTTTTCCTCTCTTGGTAAGTTGGGGGACTGAAATTCCACTATTGGTAATTGCTCCTTACTATTTGTACTTGAAATGAGGGGCTAGTTCGATCTTGCTTCAATTTGCTTATTGTTACCTGGAATGCTTGTAGGGGATTCCTTATTATTTTCTTAATTATCCTTCCTATTTATTCTTAGTGATTCTATTCCATTCCTCTTTGGGATCTAGACCTTTATAGTCCCTTTCAAGTATGGTCTCCATGGATATGACTTGCGTAATATTGGCATTTTTAGGCATCACCTTCTTAATGTCAATTTCTATGCATACCCTTGCGTAATATTGGCAATATTATAATCCATTACTAGAGGAGAACCCAAGTAACTAGCAAATAGCTCAAACCTCTGAGGACTATTACTCTAGAGGAATATAATGGAAATTATCCCATATGGGAATCGTTTTAAGTTTTTATTTATCTAGTTTAAAGCCAATATCCCATTTTCTTAAAAAATAGGTTTACCTTGAATATGTTAGGGCTCTATATCTAAGATCTTCTGTGCCATTTCTTTAGAAGGAAATTAAAGAATAAATAGATCATACTCAATTAGAAAGTGATTAATAGTCCCCATTTCTTCCAGTTCAGATTAGCCCAGTATTAAACATTTAGAAGGGCCATTGTCTTGTCCTAGAAGTAGTCTTACCAAGGAAGCTCTCCATTTGGTCACTCCATTTTGCAACACCTTATGTAGAGGAGAGATTGGACCTTCCTTATTTATAAAAATGAAGTATAGTTTATCAAAGCTATTTGGATCTCTTATAACTATACTCTATGACTATTTTTCCACCTTTTGGGAAAAGGGGATAACCTTATGTGAAGTAGGAAAAGGAGGGAAATCATCTTGCTCTAGATGCGCCTCAGGAACAGCTACCAAAGATGGGGTTAAAGATAAAGGTCCTATTGACATTTTACTAATAACACTATGTTTTTAAGACTTAAACCAGGTGAGAAAGTTAACCAAGGAGCGATTTACTTAAAGAGGTAAAACCTGATTTAAGTTGGATGAAAACAACAATAGGTAGTTTGAGAAGTGAAGAAAGTGAAGGAGAAAAGAAGGGAAGCAACACATGCAACAATGAAGAAACAGTTAAAGGAAAAGGGTTGAATAACCATAGGTGTCAGGCTTAGAGAGAGGAAAAAAATAGTCATTAGTTTGGTTACAATCTCATTAGTCTTATTAATAGGAATTGCATCAGAAGTTAGTATTAGAGCTATGTTTTATACTCAATCTTATGCTAGATTTTGTTTGTTCATATTTTTAAAATTCTTATTTCTTTATATCATTATATATCTTGATTTTACAAGTCAAAAAAAAAAGTTTGAACGAAAGGTTTTGTAAAGAGAAACTCATTAAAAGATAGTCCCATCTCAGCATACACAAAGGATTAAATTGCAATATCCTTTATAAGTAAGGGTTCTTAGTCCTTTTCCCACAAGACATGGTATCTTTTACCCCAAATATAAATATAATTATTAGTTTTCTCATTTTTGTTACTGTATGATTCAATCTTATCGAGTTCTTCTTATTATTTATTTAATCTAATTGAATTTTATAAAGTTTAATTCTTTTTTCTTGATTTCTTAGCCTTTAATCACGTCATTTTTGTTTATTTTTAAATTTGTCTCTCTAATGGTTATTTTATAAATGGGAAGCTTAAAACTAGCCTTCTTGATAGATTGTTGAGTTTACAAAGTACCTTTAGTCGAAAGATTAGGTTATGAGTAGAGTGAATTTTGAGAGAAGTATACGAGGCAGTATTATTGATATTATATTTTTATTCTAAGTTTATTATAACTTAAAATCGAAATAAGAACTCACCAGAGACAAGAAAATAAATAAGGAGGAATGATGGGATGGACCAAGAATTTATCAAGAGCATTATACAAGGTCATTATAAACAACTCATTGCATAAATGAGTGAAGTTTGTGACAGGTTGGAGAAACATGAAATTGCTATAACTAGTCTACAACAAAACTCACCTATACTTACTAGGATGGAGGTTGATAGTGTTGCCAACTACTTGGGGAAGTTAAACTTGAGGGGTTAAAGAGGAGAAAAAAGTGAAAAAGGATTAAAACAATGATAAAAAGAGGGGTTGAATTTGGTTTTGTCTATGAAAATGGGTATGTGGAAAGGATTGATAACAATATAAGTAGCATTAAGATGATGGTACTAACTTTCATAAGATAGGTAAACCCTTATGCCTCTTTGAAGTAGGAATAACATGTAGAGTTAGTGATTAAATTTTTATGACTTTTTAAAAGAGAAAAAGGTTAAATTGGCAATCATGGAGTTTAGTGATTATACTGTGGATTAGTAGGATTAAAAGATCCTTTCTAACAGAAGGAACAAAGAGGTTCTTATTAGAATATGGGAGGAGATGAAATTAAAGATGAGGAAGAATTTTGTTCTAACTTCCTATTATGAGGATCTTTATCAAAGATAGGAAACATTAAATTAAGGGTCCAAGCATATGGAGAAGTTCCACATGGAGATGAAGGTTTCTATATAGGGAAAATTTAGAGGAAGACTGGAAAGTAGTAATGACTAGTTTCATTTATGGATGTTGTCAAGCTACACCATTATATGAGGTAAAAGATGTAATTTGTATAACCATACATATAGAAAGATAACTCTCAAAGAAGGCTATTATTTGTTTTAGTATTTCTAATGTAGGTTCTTCAGTATGGAGAAAATTATAAAGTAAAAAGGAAGACAAAACTTTAAAGCTAAAGTAAAACACAAATAACTAGGAATCGAGATATAACATACCTTTAGTGCATAAGGGGCGAAGATATGGTTTTCCAATGTCCTAAAAAGAGAGTTATGGTCTTAAGGGAGACCTCTAAGCTATTTAAGTTAGCATTTCAAAACCTTGGTTAGTAGCTGGAGATTTCAAGTGTACTCTCTCATCTCAAGAAGTAGAAGAAGGTAAGAGGTACAACCTGGGAACTTGTAAAATGTTTACTAACCTTGTCTAAAATGTTAATTTGGTGGATCCTAACTGCACAGGTAGATTATTCACTTGGTCAAATAAGCAAAAGGGAGAACTATTAATAAGAAAAAAATTTATACAAAGCATTGGTTAACCATTTTTGGCTAAACCAATTCTTGCAATCATATGCTCACTTTGGTGAAAATTCATGTTCTAATCACTCCTACATTCTCATTCAGAACCTTCTTTATTTTAAAAATGCTAGTTACCCTTGAAAATTTTCAATGGATTAATTCTCAAAGAAGGATTCCAAAAAATAGTGTCTAACAGTTGGTAGAATCCAGTGATAGGTTATAAGGCTTTTTAATTAATGTAAAAGCTTAAACAAGTTAAGCATGCATTTAAGTGCTTTGAAAACCAAAATCAAATTGAAAGAGGCTCACAAGGAATGCTCTAAGTTTCCTTATAACAATGCCTTAAGAGTTATTGAAACTCAAAGGCTTAAGGAGTATTAAGATGCTTTTAAAATGCAAAATTCAATCTTAAAGTAGAAAGCAAGAGTTAACTGTTTAAGGGAGGGACAAGCCAATACTAAATTCTTTCACTCCTCTTTGTTAGCAAGAAGAAATAGAATTAAGACCAAAAAAATTAAAGATGACAGGGGGATTCCCATTTCTAATCAGAGTAAACTAAAAAAAATTGCTAAGAAATTTTTTATAAACCTAATGGTATTTGATAATTTCTTGCCTTTTGATCTCAACTTAAAGATATTTTTTGAAAGCATCATAAGCTAGGAGTTTAAGGATTTTTGGTGATACCTTTCACTCATTAAGAAGTCAAGGAAGTGTTAGTCAACTTACACCCCTCCAAATCCCCAAGACCCGATGGATTTTCTATATTTTTTCCATAATAATTGGGATATCATAATTATTCTCCTCACTAAAGCAGTTCTAGAATTTTTTGATTCCTCGAATATACTAAAAGAACTAAATTTCACCTAAAATTTTCTCGTTCCTAAGAAAAAAAATCCCTTTTATATGGTAGATTATAGACCTATCTCTTATTATGACATAGTTTATAAATTAATTGCCAAGCTTGAAGATCGTTTTAAAAGATGTTATAAACACTAATCAGGGCTCTTTCATTGCATGGAGATCCATTGGTAATAATATCCTTATAATTCATAAGTTAATGAAGGATTAAAGTTTAGGAAGATCTATCAGAAGTTGTCTTTTCAAAATTGAATTTTATAAAGAATTTGATACTATTAGATAGAGCTTCATCCAAGCTTGTCTAGATGCTCTTATTTTTCCAATATATTTTGCTAAATGGATAAATAGTTACATCTCTACTTCTTCATTCATTATCCTATTAAATGGAACCCCCACTTATTCCTTCATAAATACTAGGGGAATCAGATAAAGGGAATCCCTTCTCCCTTTACCTATTCACCCTAGTAATGGAGGGGCTTTCTAGAATGTTGAGCAAGTTAACTGTTTTCAATTGCAAAATATTTTTTCACCACAAATGTAGAGCTCAATATCACTCACTTAATTTTTACTAACAACCTTATGCATTTGATTGGGTAGACATTCATTCTAATAAAATCTTGCTAAACATCCTCAATCTATTTGCAAATTGGTTAGGCTTGAAAGTCAACACAAGTAAGAGTAATATTTTTTTAAATCTTTTCTAATGTAAGCAATCAAGCTCAACTGAGTAGAAGCTCAAGTTTTGGTATTCTTTCTCCTCCTTTTAAATACCTTGGCATCCATATTGCAACTTATAGGCCTAAATTTTCACAATGAATCCCTTTCATTGAAGCTTATAAAGCTAGAATCAATGCTTGACAAAATAGGTTCTTATCTTATGCAACTAGGCTTATTCTAATCAATTCAATTCTCAGTAGTATGCATGTTTGCTTGACTTCTCAATTTTTATTACCTAAGAGAGTTATTAAGGAGAATGAAAAAATAATTAAGGCATTCCTATGGTCTAGGAAAGTAGAAAATTAAAAATGTGCAAAAGTAAAATGGGAAGAAATAACTACTCCCAAGAAGGAAGAAAGGGGGCTTGGGGATTATTCCTATATCCTTTGTGAAAAAAGTTCATTTGAGTAAAAGAATATGGAGACTATATATGGATAAGGGAGCTCTTTAAACCAAACAGATTAATGAATTCTACCTTAGAATAATAATTTCTGGTAGGTGATAACAAGCATGGATCATTGTTAAATTTCAAACATATGATGAGTTTGAGGTATCAGTTATATCCCTAAATAAAACATTAATTGGGAAATGGGATGAATATTGTTTTGGTATGATAACCGGACATATTTTAGTCCTCTCATTTCGAGAAATAAAATTAGTCATATATTAAGCAGAATTCCCATTAATTTAAAAGTTTTTTCTTTCATCAGTATGGAAATGGTCTGCAAACTTCAGGGGATTCTCCTCCCTAGCAACCTATTTCCCTCAACTCCTAAACTTAGAAAGAGAAGACGACATTGCTTGGAATCTTAATTCCAATGAAATCTTGATTGACCTAGAGCATATTAGTCAATATTTATTACTGCAAGTGAACAACATAGCTGTAGCTAGTAACGGTAAGTAAGGGTCGATCCACGAAGACTATGAATACTAGTACTTACCTGTTTTAGCCTAAGGATTGATTTTGGATTTGTAATGAAAAGAAGCTAAAACTAAGGTAAGTAAAAGAAAAGGAAACAAAATTAAACAGAGAATTCAGGAAGCACTAGGAATTTATTTATAGCAAGTAATTGGTATCTAGATTTCAAATCCCTCTAACCTTTATTCTTTTGATCATTTGTAATGCAGTTGTGTTATTGATTGTTTAGATCGTGGAGATTTCTAAGGTATGGTAATAGTTTACTTTGAGTCTACTAACATCTAATCCTAAAGTCTTTGACCGAATTACTGAGGTTAAATCTTACATGATTGCATTATTGTATTATGAATCCCTCTATTAGGTTTGACCCCAATTTGAAAGACTTATATCATCCCATCTCTAGGGTTGCAATCAACTCCTTCCAATTATCGTGGATTTATTCACAGTAGGATTTCTCAATCTCTACGTATGAAATCAGATTATGGTCTAATATGTTAGATTACTATAATATAACTAAAAACAAATAATTGGATTGCAACAATGAATCAAGCAATTGCCTTAACAAAATAATCAACACATGTTAAAGTATGCAAATGGGGTTTATCTAACCTAGATACTAATGAAACAATTAGTTACACATTGCTAAATAAGAAATTAGATACATATATACAGAAACTTTAAACCAAAATAATCTCCCAGATTGTTCTCTATTTAGTATTCTAAAGATGTAGATATCTGATCTTGTATTCTTGTATCAACAATGGAATCATAAAATCTTAGCATCTCCTGCTCTTCTAGCTTAAAATTGCCTCCAAAATTGTCTCTAGAACTTCTAGAACGATGCCTACTACCTCCCCTTCAATTAGCTCTAAAACATCAAATTTATAAGAAAAACTACAATTTTGGGTTATATGTGCACACCCATGCACATGAGTGTGCATAATCGAGGTACCTCAAATATTATGAAAGTTCATGGGCGTGCAAAAGTGTACGGTTGTGCATATCTTCCATATTGCTATTTTTTCAGTTTTGGTTTGCGTTTTGTCCAGTTTCTTCTCCTTTAAGTCCATAGAGGCAATTATAACCTGGAAACACACTTGAAGCATATTAAGTACCAAATATATAATAATAGTATCAAATATTAAGCAAAATATATCAAATATGGGTGTCAAAATATAGTTAAATATTCATTTATTAGATCTTAGCAAATGAATCATGTTATACTATCTATAGAACATGTTTAGGGGATGTTCTATGGCATGGTTTACTTTGAAGCACTCTCTATACCCTAAAGCCTCTCTAATTACTTGTATTGCGATAAAAAGCATAATCAGAACAAAAAATAGATGGTTTACAGCTTATGACCTATTATGTATTTTATGTAAGGAATTTGAGGAAAATAGGAAGCATATTTTCTTTCATTGCAGGTATTCCAAAACTATTTGGAGTAGAGTGATGCATATGCTAGTGGAACATTGCTAGAATTATGAATGGAATTAAGTCTTAGCCTGGGTCATCATGAAAGATAATCAATTGAAGAAGAATGTAGTTCTTATTAAGAATGCTTTCACTAATAATATTTATTCAATTTGGAAGGAAAGGAACAACAAACTGTACAAAGGAGAAGACATTGAATAACATTATCTTGTAGATAATAAGCTTAATTAGATTAGAGAGCTCATGATAGCAAAAAATGCACACAATATGCTTTCTCCTAATATAGATGGAATCTTTAAAAATGGGTTACTTGTAACTTTTATCTTGTCTAATTAAGTGTTTAAGAACCATGATGTAACTATACTCTCATTATAATGTTGTAATAGCTTTTACTAGTGTTAATGAATTTTTCTCATTCATTTTTTTTAAAAAAAGTATCAGATGAGGTAGATGTGGTGGAACTTAAACGAACAACAAATTACTTGAGATAGGAAAGGGTGTAGAAAAAGGGTTATATAGTGGAAAACACTAGACCCATATTTTATATCTATTGCAAACAGAAAGAGAACTTATTGATGCATTAAATAGACAAATACATTAGGTAAAGACTATATTGACCTCTTATTTTATCCAAATTAGATTTGATCCACCATGTATGCTTTCATGCTCCTCTTTAAATGAGCATAGATAATTGCATTTATCATTTTTATTTGACGAATAAATGATATATGTTTATTATTATTTTTGATCGTTCATTTTATTGATTTTTATTTCCTTTTCTTGTACTTTGAACTTTTTAAAGTGTTAATTATGTTTTTAAAGTGTTCAATATGTTTAACTATTTTCTTCCTGTTTTATTATTTTTGTTTTATTAGTTTGTGTAGATAGCATTCATAAATTCTCAATTTCTCATATATATGTTGAATGTATAACAATAAAAAAACCTAGAGTAGTTTCATTAATCTTTATTTTCCTCCCTCTTTATACAATTTTATTTTATTTATCATATATTTTTTTAATTTTTTGTGTCCATTTGGGGTAATATATAATTTAAGTATAGGGAAGGAATCATTTTGAGATATTTTAAGACATATGTCTCTTAAGTATATTAATTTGATCACAATTAGTTTAATAAATATCAATTATAAGAAAATGATCATATAAGAAATCGTTCAATAAAGGAAAGGTAATAAAGGGGACTTATTAAAAGCTAGATTACATTGTGATTTAACTAGGACAACTCTATATATATGAGCATCAAAGAGTATTTTATGTTTAATTTTATTTAATGATTTTGAAATTGATGCTTGGTTTAAATATAAAGACTAAATATGATTTAAACATAAATGGAGTTAGAATTGAGCTTAACATATGGTTGATATTTTATATATTTTTTCTATAAAAAACATTGTGCTAACTCTTGTACTTAAATAAATGGTCAAAGTTAAGAGTGATGTAATTAAACATTTGAATAGTGGCCTAATTGAGTAAATAGGGGTTTATAACAAGGTCTTTCTTATCAGAAGTTTAGAATGATAATTATTTTAAAAAAACTCCTCATGATCTGTAAAATTTACAAAAATATGTGTTTATTTTGTCTTTGAGATGGTTTATCAAGTTTTTGTAAGTAGAAGCTTATTACTCATTTATTTTCATTTTATATATAAGGAAAAATAATTTGAACTAAGCTAATTTTTAAAAGACTGCTGATATAAGTTGAATTAGATTGCAAGTTACTATAAGTATTTAGAGACCTATATTGTTGATGAATATTGTAGTTATGTGAATTATAAGTGCTTTTATTTTCTTTGATGGGTTTGTTAAGCGTATTTGGAATTGGGACTTGATTAGGTTAATAATGTTTGAGATTAGATTGCTTGAGTATAAGAAAACTTCTAAATGTGGAGGTATTTGATATAAATGATAAATGTGCTAATATCTTTTTAGTTTTTTATTATAATTTCAATTTCAAATTGCATTGGTTAAGTAATTTTATGTCTTGTTTTAGGAAATTATGGAAGAAGTTGCTTAAGGAATGGCATAGTAAAGAGTAGGGGTGATTATGAGGCAAAGCATAATGAAAACACAAATAGTAATTAAACATAGCCATTTATATGTTTATGGGATATCGATTCTAGATGATCGTACGGTTGATTACTCTCTTTTGAGTTATAATCATTTCCTAACTTGTAAACCCTATTCGAATTATGAAACTTGCAATCTCTCGATTTACAAATTACCCACAATTCTAATTAGTTATAAAGCTCTCTAATAAACAATCGGGTCTCACGCGAGATCTCTCTCTATGAAAATACCGATTAGATAGATTTAGTAGTCAATTAGATTGCCTAACTCTCGTTAATCCAATATAATCATTTTTATCCGGTTCATCCTCTTAGTTTGTTATTGAAATATGCAAATACATCAATCAATCAAACCCTACTCAAGTAAACACAAATAAACTAGATTAACATTAAAGATAAGCAAAATCCCAAAGGTAAAGTTACAACATCATCAACAACTCAAAATCTATAACCATATAACCCATCTCAATCTTACACATTTAAATGAATAAAAAAGTAAATGGGGGAGGAAATGAAACTCAGGGTGGATGATTTGGGAGAGTAGCGACATCGAGAGATCACTTATTTAGGGAAGCTTCGGTGTCGAAACCCTCTTATTCTTTTCTCTCTTTTATTTCTCTCTCTCTTTTGGGTTACCAAATGTAGGCAGAATGTAGACTCCTCTCTATGGTTCCATCCTAATCATTTTGTGGTATTTACCAATTAGGGTAACCCTAGTGTCTATTCGGGGTCTGAAATGTCACTTGAAAAATTAAATTTGAAAGTGACTCTACATTTGTTTGCACGCAGGCCATAATCGTGGCCCTTGGTACACAATCGTGGCCGATTTATTTACTGTCACGATTGTGGCAGATTCCCCATGATTGTGGCCCTATGCTTGAGCTTCTGTAACGATTGTGGAGTATTTTCCACGATCATGTCCCAATGTTGGCACTTCTATCATGATCATGGTAGGTCCCACATGATCATGACCATATGTTTTAGTCCAGTTCTCCTCCGAAACTCTTCCGAATGCCCTGAAACACTAACAAACTGATCACGAAACCTTATATATATATAAAATTAAAGCTCAAAAACATGTTCTCACCTAAAGAAAACTTGAAACACGAATGTTTATGAACTAACACAAGTCTTAAGCTAAACACACACAAAACAATTAACTTAACCACTAAACACATATCAAATTACCTAAAAATACAATGCAATCTAAACTTATCAACATCCCCACACTTAAACTTTTGCTTGTACTCAAGCAAAGATCCAATATAACCAATAAGATTCTATCACTTCATTTTCAAAAAGATTAAAGCATGTAATCCCTCAAACTTAGGCCAACTGAAATGTCAAACTACTATACACATCATGACTAATTTTCATTGGTGTACAAAAGCAAACTCAACCCATGAAACCATCTCTCAAAGATAAGTATAAATTTAAAATGGACCTTTCTTACAGATTTCACTCATTTCTCTCAAGCGTTTAATGGTTAGTGTTTCACTCAAACTTCCTATAGGAAACCACACTATCATAGGCTTGCTAATACACTAATTCTTCTCCACAATGATTATATGCTATGATAGATCAAAAGGACTTTGTTTTGGGTTATAACGCGACTAGGGTTAAGGTGGGTTAAACAAGTTTTAAGGGATTATCACAAGCATTTATAAACTACTAAGTGTAGCAAAGGATGACAAAGATAAACTTCTAAGATATGTAAATAGATAAGATTACTTCTTTGCACTTATTGTAGCTACTACAAGTTATTCCCTTTTCTTTTCTTTTTTGTTCTTTTTCTCTTTGATTTTTTTCCTTTTCTTTTCTTTTTTATTTAAAAATAATGAACAGAAAATAACATTTATATGCAATGTGTTCTTAGATTATGATCCCACACTCAATTATCACTTAAGACTTGGGTGATTTTAAGAAATAAAAGGTTAAAGGCTTAATAGGGCTAGCAAGGGATAATAAAAGGGTATGTCATTTAAGCCAAAGGTTAAAGCAATAAGGCCTTAATCGTTTCTATATAGCATGCATCAGTATATTTAAACTGATTCAAAGCAAGTTCTGAAGGCAATTACCTATGGAAGCATTACATAATAAGGAAATAAAATGACTATGGAATGGAGTCATAAAAGCTCTCTTCACAGAAGCTTAAATGAAAATCCATTATGCTTCTATACATTACCTCATTGTTTAAGTGTTAAGTTCTGAATAAGCTTATGCTGCCAACTACTTTCACCACTCCACATGGTTCACTCCCTACTTAAGTAGCCTGATTTAAGTTCACGCATGCATTTAATCTCATTCCAACTAGCATGATAGAATCTCATGGCAACACATTCATCACAAAGATTTAAATGTAAGGGAAATGACACACCTAATACTAATAACCTAACATGCATCCTAAATGACATGAAAAAATGAAAACATAAATGCAAACACTACCTGCCCATATTTAAACAAAACATTCTCCTTAATGTGCAAAAGAGAATATATAAAACTAACAAACAACACCATGAAAAACAAAACATAAAACACAAAAAGAATAATATAAGAGATAAAGGATAAGATGGGCTTATGGTGGTCGTGCCGATGGAATTGGCATATTTTTCCTCTCATCCTTTGGTCCTCCAACATGCTTTGACGCATAATAAATCTTCAAGTAGCTTCAAAACATATCATTGGGGACCTAAACAACAATAAAATGAAGTGCGAAACCAAACTAGATATTATCAAATCAAATCAACACCTCAATAACACAAAGATAAACAAATGAAAGACAAACATTCTAAGTTAAGGTCATTAACTTGACCATTCCATATGAAGTTATAAAAGAGTAAGTGAAAGGAAAGAGATTACTTGTCTTTCTTATGAGAATGGCCCTCCAAAGTAAAACTTGCATCTTTTCCCATTAACTTTAAAAATTTCACCCTTTTCATTTTCTAACTCCAAAGCTCTATAGGGAAACACTTGAATAACCTTGAATGGGCCACTCCATCTTGACTTGAGCTTTTTGAGAAATAACCGAAATCTTGAATTGAATAAAAGCACTAAGTTTCCACTCTTGAATTCCTTCTTCTTAATGTGGCCATCTTTCCACTTCTTAGCCCTTTCTTTGTACAACTTGGCATTTTTATATGCATCATATCTTAACTCTTCCAATTCATCAAGTTGCAACAATCTCTTTTCTCCTGCTAGCTTCCAATCCATGTTAAATTTTCTAATTTCCCAATAGATTCTATGCTCCAACTCTAATGGTAAATGGCAAGCCTTGCCATATACAAGTTGATATGGTGTTGTGCCTATGAGAGTTTTGAATGTTTCCTGTAAGGCCATAATGCGTCATCCAGCTTTAAAGCCCAATCTTTCCTTGATGTGCTCACTTCCTTCTTCAAAATCTTTTTCAACTCTCTATTTACCACATCAACTTGGCCACTCGTTTCCAGATGGTAGGGAGTTGCCACTCTATGATGGACATTATATCTTTTCAAAAGAGCCTCAAAGGTTTTGTTGCAAAAGTGGCTCCCTCCATCACTTATGATAGCTTTAGGCACCCCAAATCGAGTAAAGATCTTTTTGATGAATCATTGCACTACCTTGCCATCATTTATTGGAGTAGCTATTGCTTTGACTTGCCTAGAAACATAATCATCTCAACCAACATATAAGAATTACCTAGGGAAGATGGGAATCATCCTATGAAATCCAAGCCCCGCACATCAAATATCTCCACTTCCATGATGTTTGAAAGTGGCATCTCATCTCTCTTCAAAATGTTGCCCACTCTTTGGCACCTATCAAAACGTAATACAAAATCTCAGGCATCTTTGAACAAGTTTGGCCAGTAGAATCCACACTCAAAATGTGAGTAGCCTTCTTGTTCGCTCTATAGTGTTCGGCATAAACTGAACTATGACACTGGGTCAAAACTTTAAGCATTTCATCTTTAGGGACACACTTGCAAATCAAACTATCAGCATATATTTTATATAACACATGTTCATTCCAAATATAGTGAGAACACTAAAATAAGAATTGCTTCCTTTATTGAAGCGAGAGATCAAGGGGAAGAATACCACTTGAGAGATAATTGGCAATATCTGCAAACCAGGGTAGAAAAGGAATTTCTACCATCATTAAAGCTCGTAAGGAAAAATGCTCTTCAATTTCCTTCTCTTCTTCATTTTTTCCCCTTCAAGTCTCGATAGATGGCCCAACATAACATTTTGTGCTCATTTCTTGTCCTTGATCTCAATGTTGAATTCTTTGAGTAGAAGCGCCCATTAAATGAGCCTAGCCTTGGCGTCCTTCTTTGCATAGAGATAATGCAATGGCACATGTTCTGTAAAAACAATAACTTGTGAGCCCAAAAGGTAGGAATGAAAATTTTCACATGCAAATACCACTGTAAGCAACTCCTTCTCAGTGGTGGTGTAGTTTAGTTGTGCTCTTGTCAAGATTTTGCTAGCATAGTAAATTGCATGCAACTTTTTCTCTTTCTGCTATCTAAGTATATAGCCAATGGCATGGTCGTTTGCATCACATATGATCTTGAAAGGAAATGACCAAACTGGTGTCATCAAAATAGGTGCTATTGTACATGCCATCTTTAACCTATTAAAAGCATCTAAACGATCATTGTCAAACACAAAAGGCACATCTTTAACTAACAAGTTAGTTAATTGTCTACCAATAAGAGAAAAATCCTTAATGAATTGTTTGTAGAGCTCTGCATAACCAAGGAATGCTTGGATGCCTTTAATGTTGGTCAGAGGTGGAAGCTTTTCAATCACTTCAGTCTTAGCTCGATCTACCTCAACCCCCCTGCGTGAGATCTTATGACCCAAAACTATTCCCTATAGGACCATGAAATGACACTTCTCCCAATTCAGAACTAAACAAGACTCCTTGCATCTTTTGTAATACTCTATCCAAAAGTAAACAAGCAATGATAAAAAGAGTCTCCAAAAATAGAGAAGTCATCCATAAATACCTACATAAACTCCTTATTCATATCTATAAAGATGGCAATCATGCACCTTTTGAATGTGGCTGGTGCATTGCATAGGCCAAAAGGCATCCTCTTAGAAGAAAAAGTCCCATAAGGATAAGTGCAAGTGATTTTCTCTTGATCTTGTGGGTATATGAACACCTAATTGTATCCTAAATATCCATAAAAAAGCAATAAAAAATATGGCCAGCCACCCTCTTAATCATTTAGTCCAGAAAAGGTAATGGAAAATGGTCTTTCTTGATGGTCAAATTAAGCTTCCTATAATCAATGAACACTCTCCAACCTATGATGATCTTAGTGGAAATCTGTTCACCTCTTTCATTCTCCATCACTATCATGCCTCCCTTCTTAGGCACATATTGCACTTGACTCACCCACTCACTATCTGAAATTGGGTATATAATAGCTGCATCTAAAAGCTTCACCATTTCCTTCTTCATAACTTCTTGCATGTTTAGATTTAACCTTCCTTACCTCTCCATTACTGTCTTGCATCATTCTTCAAGGTTAATCCTATGCATCACCACATTGGGGCTAATCTCCCTAATATCAGAAATTTGCCATCTTATGGCTCTCATCCTTTTCTTAATGGTCTCTACCACTTTCTCTTCTTGCTCAACATCCAATTGGTTGGAAATGATGATGGGTAATGTGTGGTCCTTGCCTAAAAATGTGTATCTCAAGTAAGAAGGTAAGGGTTTTAGTTCTATAATGGGAGGCTTTAAAATGGAGGGTGGTGTGGGTGTATCCTCTTTCTTTAACTTCTCTTGCTCACCCTCCTCATATAGTTCCTCTTCAATAACATTCTCATCCTTATGCACTTTAATAATTTCCTTAACTTCCTTTTCACTTTCCTTTTTAACCTTCTTCACACAATTGTCCACAACATCAATCTTTATGCAAGAACTTCCATTCAAGGGTTTCTTCAAAGATTTAGTCATATTGAATTCAACCTGCTCATCACCAATTCTCAAAACTACTTTTCCTTTATGCAAATCAACTAATGCCCTACCAATATTCATAAAGAGCCTACCCAAAATCAATAGACAATTCCTATCTTCTTCAAAATCCAACACAACAAAATCAACAGGAATTAAAAATTTATCCACTTTTACCAGAACGTCTTTTACTACCCCAAATGACCTTTTGATGGAATGATTCACAAGTTGTATAAGTATGGGGTGTTAGCTTGATGTCTCTTAGCCCCAATTTCCTAAAAATAAACAAAGGCATTAAGTTAATACTTGTGCCTAAATCATATAAGCATTTAGAAAGTTCAAAATTACCAACAACACATGGAATAGTAAAAGTCCCTAGATCTTGTAGTTTTGAAGGCATTGTGCTTATGATGATCAAACTAAAATTCTCCGTCAAAGTCACCGTTTGATTATCATCCTAAGTGCGTTTGTATGTCAATATATCCTTAAGAAACTTTGCATACTTGGGGATACACTCCAATGCCTCAACCAAAGATAAATTAATTTAAATTTTCTTCAACTTCTCTAAAAATTTGGAGAATTGAGTGTCGACTAGATGTTGTCTCATCCTCTGTGGATATGGAATCTTAGTCTTATAGGGAGGTGGTGGTATATATGGCTTTTCTTATTCTTTTTCTTCCATATTTTTCTTTTTTTGGCTATCTTCTTGAACACTTGGCTCCTCTAATTGCTTGCCACTCCTAAGTGTGATCGCCTTGAGTTGTTCCTTTGGATTGGCCTCAGTGTTACTTGGTAAACTCCCTACATTCTTAGAAGATAAAACATTAGCAAGTTAACCTACCTGTACTTCCAAGTTCTGGATGGATAAAGCGTGGTTCTTAGCAATCTGATCAAACCTTGCCTCTATTCTCTTCTGACTCTCTTCTTGTCTTCTTTGTCCTTCCTCTTAACTTGAGAACTCTGAACCCAATACATACATTAACTTGTCCATTTTGTTCTCCAAAGATCCAAGACGTCTTGCTAAAATCTGGGAAGTCCTTGTGTTCTCACTTAGCCACCTGCATTATTAGTACTCCATAAAATATTTGGGTGGTTTTTCCACCCAAGATTATAAGCATTAGAGTATGGATTATTACCTTGTTGCGACTAGACCAAGTAATTTACTTATTCTGTACCACTCGCTCCTAGCAAGAAACATTCAGCTGTGCCATAGTTGCCCTGTCCACATAATGTTGGATAGAAAAAGAAGACATTTAGTTAAACGGTAGATTTCAAAACTTTTTTAGAAATCATAACACAGTGGAAGCAAGATAACCAAATCAACATGTCAATCTATACATGATATGGTATAAGGATAATATTTAACATAAGAACAAGATGGTATAAATATTACGAACTCCTTTGCTACAGCTTTAACTCCTCGCTGTGTTATCTTATACTCGGCAATATATCCTCTCCAAGGTGATGTATCCTCTTCTTCTTTTTATTGTTTGCTTTTCTCGATATTGTATTCTTGAACAATTCGATCTACCACTTGTTCTTGTTGGACAACTTGGTTAACAAGATCCTTTGGTAGGAAAGGAGAAGAAAACTTTGGAGGATATTTTTCTTAGAAGAAAGAAGCCAAAAGTGAGACACTTCTCATGCAAATTTCGGCTCACACATGCATGAAAGGAGAGAGACTCCAAAACTACAAGAACACCTCTCTTTCACCTTGTTAATTTCGGTTATGCATGAAAAGAAAGAAGAGAGGAGCATCCAATGCATCACACTTTTCTTTAATCAAACATAAAGAAGCCATTAAATGAGAATCTTCTCATTTATTTTAAGATGGCTATATGAAAAGACCAATAACCTAAAATGACACGTCAATTTTAGTTTTTTGTGATGCAAGAAGGAAGGTCATCCATCAAATACAACTCTTTCATCTTTAATCAAATGAATGCTAAAAAGGTTACACAACATGCCATCATTAAAAGACAACCATTAAACTATTTAATGGTAAGATCATAACTCCATTTAATGATGATAATGCATGATAAATACCATCTTTATTTATCAATTTGATCTGAGCCTTAGTACTTACCCTTAG
The DNA here is from genome assembly GCA_025504915.1 of Erythroxylum reticulatum. Lineage (NCBI taxonomy): Eukaryota > Viridiplantae > Streptophyta > Magnoliopsida > Malpighiales > Erythroxylaceae > Erythroxylum > Erythroxylum reticulatum. The sequence goes on along the minus strand of JANSVA010424003.1, from coordinate 2,138 downwards.
AGGTCAAATAAAAAATATAATCCAAGGATTGCAATATAGGTTACAACCTCGGTTCGTCTCACTTAATCGGAACCTTAATGAATGGACTTAAGCTAACCTATATGTCACGAAATGCAAGCTAAATTGGTACAAAAATGGGGGGTTTTTGTCTTTGAAAATCTTAACTAAATTAAAAGGAATTATAGGAAAAATGTGTCAAAAAGTATTTTTGGATTTTTTTGGGAATGTAAAAATAGGAAGATAAAGACAATGATCAAATGATGATAATATCCTTTTGAAAATGAGCTTTGGCTATCATAGTTCGAAATCGATTTGTAATGGGATTGGGAATCACTAAGTTTCAAATGGATAAACCTTAAATAACTCTTTAAGTCCAAGTTCTTAATAAATGAACTCCATTTCTTAGGACCTTATTAAATGCCCGTAGTGTGTGTAGTGGGTAAGTCAATGTAATAAGTCATTTTGGGATCTCAAATCAACTCAATATCAAACACAACTATGCAAGATAAAAGAGATTCAAAAAGATCACAAATAGACATATAACTTCATATATTGAAGCTCAAAGTTCTACATCAACAAATCCTAACAACATAATAATATCCAACACTTGATTAAACTCTAATCGAGAATGTTCAACTACAAATTACAAATCCTAAACCTAGGAGTTCATAAATTATAGCTAAACATGGATTAAGCTACTCCCCTTTTAAGCCCATTGAACTCAAGCCATTACTACATCTTCAAAAGGATCGAGGTGCTTAGCCAAGCATAGCTCCAATAGACTTCACAACCAAGAACCCACTGGAGATACCCATGGTAGCAACCGATGGTGGAAAAATGGATGAAAGAAAATGGCACGAAAGAGAGAATGAAGGTGTTTGATGATGGAGATGCAAGAGAGATGATAGAGAGTGTAATTGTAGTGTCAGCCTCTTCTCCCATTGTCACTTAACCTAAAATAGGTATTTTTCACAAAATAGGTTGATGGATCGGGTTATACAGTGGGTTACTTTGTAGAAAATGGTCCGGGTCTGTGCAAATTTGAAGGTTTCGCTACGATGAGGTCTCAACTTCAACTTTCACCATGGCGTAAACATAATCTTCTCCACGACGAACTTTTCCCGAAAGGTCTCTGCAGTAATTCTTCATACTTTACCACGGTTAAATATTAACGTTTCTGCGATGAACTTTCCTGTTGCCCTGTTGACTTGTTGACTTTATCCTTCACTCCTTGGCTCTACTTCTTGAGTCTCCTACAATAAAAAATGGTAGTTCAATTGTTCTAGAAAATTAATTTACTACAATTACTAATTATTTGTGACAATTTTATCTTCAAACTACATAAAGTAAAGGCAAGCACTCAAGAGTCAAATTAAGCATAAAATTCGAAAATGAGAGCCAAGAAGTATAATAAAAACAATGATAATGTCACCAATTGATATAAGAAACTTGAGTTCAATCACAATTCAATGCTAAATGTGTAGCTGCACATTCAGTCATTAAAAACTAAAATTCTCTTTCATTTCTTTAAGAATTTTGTTTTAATATATCTAATTAATTAAATTAAACCAAAGTCTGGCCCATTTCTAAATGTTCATTTGGGCTTCTAATTAACCATTAATTAGAGTAAGCCCAACATTCAATCATAGGATTTAAAACCTCCATTTATATTTTTTACTTTGCTTGATAACCTTTCTTGAAGCCAAGTGGGGAATCTTATTAGACTTAGATAATTCAAGCTCCAATAAGCCTAGAATTAATTTAATCTCATTAAAATTAATTCTAGTTTATTAACTAAATGTCATTCCACTAAAGACAATTAGTTGTACTTTTGAATTACTAAATATTATGAGAACACATATTTCAAATAATATGTCCAATGGCAAACTTTATTATGAACCTTATTATAGCCATTCGCATAATAAAGGATAAAATTACCTTTTTGCCCTTATGTTGGTTTTTCCTTCTAGATCTCCCGTTTTACTCTATATGGTGATTAACTAACAAGATCTCATCTTGGTGTTAAGACTTGATGGGTAGCTAGTCCATCAATCTCCTGGGGCCAGTTTAATCACCAATCTCTATAAAACATCTAGAAGTGATGATATCACTATAAACTCTTTATTTGAGTGAATGTT
>JANSVA010423969.1:0-20260 GCA_025504915.1 Erythroxylum reticulatum | reverse complement strand
CAAGCATTTATAAACTACTAAGTGTACAAAAGGATGACAAAGATAAACTTCTAAGATATGCAAATCTACTTCTCCGCACTTATTGAAGCTACTACACGTTATTCCTTTTTCTTATCTTTCCTTTTTTATTTGATTTTGTTCTTTTCTCTCTCCTTTTCTCTTCCTTGCACTTTATTAACTTGTGATTGGGTAAGCTAATAGGGTTTGTGGCTTTTAAAATTGGGTGATTTCAAGAAACAAATGGTTAAAGGCTCAATGGGGCTAGAAAGGGATAATAAAAGGGTAAGTCATTTAAGCCAAAGGTTATAGCAAGAAGGCCCTAATCATTTCTATATAGCATGCATCCAGTAGATTTAAATTGATTCAAAGCAAGTTATGAAGGTAATTACTTAAAGAAGCATCACACAAACAAGGAAATGAAATGATCAAAGAATGGAGTCATAAAGGCTCAATTTCTCACATAGGCTCATATGAAAATCCATTATGCTTCTATACATTACCTCATTGTTCAAGTGTCAAGTTTTGAGTAAGCTGATGCGCCTAACTACTTTCATCACTCCACATAGTTCACTCTGCACTCTAGTAGCCTAATTTAAGTTCACACATGCATTTAATCTCATTCCAACTAGCATGATAAAATCTCATGGCAACACATTCATCACAAAGATTGAAATGTAAGGGAAATGATACACCTAATACTAACAACCTAACATGCATCCTAAATGACATTCAAAAATGAAAAAATAAATGCAAAGACTACGTCCCCACATTTAAACAAAACATTGTCCTCAATGTGTAAAGAGCACATCCAAAACCAACAAACAACACCATGAAAAACAAAACACAAAACACAAAACATAAAATGAATAATATAAGAGATTAAGGGTAAGATAGGCTCATGGTGATGGTGCCGATGGAAATGACACGATTATTCTCTCATCCTTTAGTCCTCCGAAAAGCCATGATGCATAATAAATCTTCAAGTAACCTCAAAACATATCATTGGAGACCTAAACAAAAAAAAAATGAAGTGCAAAACCAATTAAACCAAACTAGATATTATCAAATCAAAACAACACCACACTAACAAAAAGACAAAAAAATGAAAGACAGACATGCTAAGTTAAGGTCATTAGCTTGACCATTCCATGGGAATTCATAAGAGAGTGAGTGAAAGGTAAGAAAGTACTTTCCTTTCTTATGAGAATCACCCTCCAAAGTAAAGCTTGCATCTATGCCTATTAACCTTAAAAGTTTCACCCTTTTGATTTTCTAACTCTAACGCTCCATGGTGAAACACTTGACTAACCTTAAATAGGCCACTCAATCTCGACTTGAGCTTTCTAGGAAATAAACGAAGTCATGAATTGAATAAAAGCACTAAGTACCCACTCTTGAATTTCTTCTTCTTAATATGGCCATCATGCCACTTCTTAGCCCTTTCTTTGTACAACTTGGCATTTTCATATGCATCATATCTTATTTCTTCCAATTCATTAAGTTGTAATAATCTCTTTTCTCTTACTAGCTTCCAATCCATGTTCAATTTTCTAATTACCCAATTGGCTCTATGCTCCAACTCCAATGGTAAATGGTAAGCTTTTCTATACACAAGTCGAAATGGTGTTGTGCCTATGGGAGTTTTAAAAAGCTATCATGTAAGCCCACAATGCATCATCTAGCTTCAAAGCCCAATTTCCTTAAAGTGCACTACCTTCTCCAAAATCTTTTTCAACTCTCTATTCACCACCTTTATTTGGCCACTTGTTTGCGGATGGTAAAGGGTTGCCACTTTATGATAAACATTATATCTTTTTAAAAGAGCCTCAAAGGGTTTGTTGCAAAAGTGTCTCCCTCCATCACTTATGATAGCTCTAGGTACCCCAAATCAAGTAAAGATCTTCTTGATGAATCGTTGCACCACCTTGCCATCATTTGTTAAAGTAGCTATTACTTTGACCCACTTCGACACATAATCAAATCCAAACAATATATAAGAGTTACCTAAGGAAGATGGGAATGGTCCCATGAAATCCAAGTCCCATACATTAAATATCTCCCCTTTTATAATGTTTAAAAGTGGCATTTCATCCCCCTTCAAAATATTACCCACCCTTTGGCACCTATCACAATGTAATACAATAAAAAATCTCAAGCATCCTTGAACAAGTTTGTCCAATAGAATCCACACTCCAAAATGCAAGCAATCATCTTGTTCACTCTATAGTGTCCGACATAACTGAACCATGGCACTGGGTTAAAACTTCAGGCATTTCATCTTCAAGGACACACTTGTGAACCAAATTATCAGCACATATGTTATATGACAGAGACTCATCCCAAATATAGGGAGAACTCTGAAACAAGAATCACTTCCTTTATTGATATGAGAGATTAGGAGAAAGAATACCACCTGAGAGATAATTAGCAATATCTATAAACTACCACCTGAGAGATAATTAGCAATATCTACAAACCAAGGAAGAAAAGGATTTTCTATCATCATTAAAGCCTCGTCAGGAAAATGCTCTTCAATTTCCTCTTCTTCTTTATTTTGTTCCCCTTTAAGCCTTAATAAGTGGTTTGCCACAACATTTTCTGCTCCTTTCTTATCCTTCATTTCAATGTTGAATTCTTAGAGCAGAAGCACCCATCGGATAAGCCTAACCTTGGCATCTTTCTTTGCAAAGAGATAATGCAATGTTGTATGATCCGTAAAAACAATGATTTGTGAGCCCAAAAGGTAAGAACGAAATTTTTCACATGCAAATACCACTACAAGCAACTCCTTCTCAATGGTGGTGTAGGTTAGTTGTGCTCCTATTAAGGTTTTACTGGTGCAGTAAATTGCATGTAACTTTTTCTACTTTCGCTATTCGAGTATGGTTGCTTGCATCACATATGATCTCAAAAGGAAGTGACCAATCTGGTGTCATCAAAATTTATGTTGCTGTAAGTGCCATCTTTAACCTGTTAAAAGCATATAAACAATCATCGTCAAACACAAAAGGCACATCTTTAACTAACAAGTTAGTTAATGGTTTAGTAATAAGAGAAAAATCCTTCATGAGCTGACTGTAGAACCCTACATGATCAAGGAATGCTCGGATGCCCTTAATGTTGGTAGGATATGGAAGCTTTTCAATCACTTTAGTCTTGATCTACCTTAATCCCCCTGCATACGATCTTATGGCCTAAAACTATTCCCTCTTGGACCATGAAATGATACTTCTCCCAATTCAAGACTAAATGAGACTCCTTGCAACTTTGTAACACTCTATCCAAATTAAATAAATAATGATCAAAATAGTCATAAAAAATGGAGAAGTCATCCATAAATACCTCCATGAAGTCCTTATTTATAACTACAAAGATGGCCATCATGCACCTTTGGAATGTGGTTGGTGCATTGCATAGACCAAATGACATCCTCCTATATGCAAAAGTCTCGTAAGGACAAGTGAAAATGGTTTTCTCTTAGTTTTGTGAGTATATGAACACCTAATTATATCCTGAATATCCATCAAGAAAGCAATAAAAAGCATGGTTAGCCACCCTCTCAATCATTTAGTCCATAAAAGGTAATGGGAAATGATCTTTCTTAGTGGCTAAATTGAGCTTCGTATAGTTAATGCACACTCTCCAACTAGTGATTGTCTTAGTGGAAATCTATTAACCTTTTTTATTCTCCATCACTATCATGCCTCCTTTCTTAGTCACATATTGCACTGGACTCACCCACTCACTTTCTAAAATTGGGTATATAATACTTGCATCTAAAAGCTTCACCACTTCCTTCTTCATAACCTCTTTGCATGTTTAGATTTAACCTTCTTTGCCAATGCATGCTCTCCAACTTGTGATTGTCCTAGTGGAAATCTGTTAACCTTTTTTATTCTCCATCACTATTACGCCTCCTTTCTTAGGCACACATCACACTAGACTCACCCACTCACTACCTAAAATTGGGTATATAACACCTGCATCTAAAAGCTTCACCACTTTCTTCTTCACAACCTTTTTAAATATTTGGATTTAACCTTCTTTGCCAATGCACACTCTCCAACTTGTGATTGTCCTAGTGGAAATCTGTTAACCTTTTTTATTCTCCATCACTGTTATGCCTCCTTTCTTAGGCACACATTGTACCGGACTCACCCACTCACTATCTGAAAATTGGGTATATAATACCTACATCTAAAAGCTTCACCACTTCCTTCTTCACAACCTCTTTGCATGTTTGGATTTAACCCTCTTTGCCTCTCCCTCAATGTTTTGCATCATTTTTAAGGTTAGTCTTATGCATCACCACATTGGGGTTAATCCCACTGATATTAAAAATTTGTCACCCTATGGTTCTCATGCTTTTCTTAATGTTCTCTACCAATTTCTCTTCTTGTTCAACATTCAGTTGGTTGGAAATGACATTGGGTAAGGTATGGTCCTTGCCCAAAAAAGTGTATCTCAAGTAAGAAGGTACGAGTTTTAGTTCTACAATAGGAGGCTTTACAATGGAAGATGGCATAGGTGCATCCTCTCTCTCTAACTTCTCTTGCTCACCCTCCTCATTCAATTCCTATTTACTCACACTCTCATCCTTATGTACTTCAATAATTTTCTCAACTTCCTTTTCACTTTCCTTCTCAACCTCCTTCACATAATCATCTATAACATTAATCTTTGTAAAAGCACTTCCATATACCAGTTTCTTCAAAGATTTAGTCATACTGAATTCAACCTACTCATCACTAATTCTCAAAACTAAATTTCCTTCATGCACATTAACTAATACCTACCAATAATCATAAAGGACCTACCTAAAATCAATGGACAATTTCTATCTTCTCTAAAATCCAACACAAAAAAATCAACAGGAATTATAAATTTATCCACTTTTACCAGAACATCTTCTACTACCTAAATGGCCTCTTGATGGATTGATCTACAAGTTAGATAAGCATGGATATTGGCTTGATGTCTCCATGCACTAATTTCCTGAAAATGGACAAAGACATCCAATTAATACTTAGGCCTAAATCACATAAGCATTTAGAAAATTGAAAATCAACAACAACACATAGAATAGTAAAAATCTTTAGATCTTGTAGTTTTGAAGGCATTATGCTTGTGATAAGCAAACTATGGTTTTCCGTCAAGGTCAGCATCTGATTGTCCTCCCAAGTGCGTTTGTGTGTCAATATGTCTTTGAGAAACTTCGCATACTTGGGCATACATTCCAATACTTCCACCAAAGATAAATTAATACGAAGTTTCTTCAATTTCTCTAAATATTTGGAGAATTGAGTGCCAACTTAATGTTGTCTTACCCTCTGCAGATATGGAATCTTAGGCTTGTAGGGTGGTGGTAGTACATATGTCTTCTTTTCTTCTTTTTCTTCCACATTTTTCTTTTGTTGGCTATCTTCTTGAGCACTTAGCTCCTCTAATTACGTGCCACTCCTAAATTTGATCGTTTTGAGTTGTTCCTTTAGATTAGCCTCAGTGTTCCTTGGTAATCTTCTTGCATTCTTAGAAGACAAAATTAACAAGTTGACCTACTTGTACCTCCAAGTTATGGATGGATGAAGCGTGCTTCTTAGCAATCTGGTCAAACTTTGCCTCTATTCTCTTCTAACTCTCTTCTTGTCTTCTTTGTCCTTCCTCTTGGATGAAGCGTGGTTCTTAACAATCTAGTCAAACTTTGCCTCTATTCCCTTTTAACTCTCTTCTTGTCTTCTTTTTCCTCCCTTTTGTCTTGAGAACTTTGAACCTAATATGTCCATCAACTTATCCATTTTGTTCTCTAAAGATCCCAATCGGTCTTGTTAAAATATAGGAGGTCCTTGTGCTCTCATTTGGCCACTTATATGGTTAGTATTCCATGAAAAATTTAGATAGTTTTTCCACCCAGGATTATAAGTGTTAGAGTATGGATTATTACCTTGTTACGGCTAGCCCAATTAATTTAATTGTTCTGTACCACTCGCTCTTAGCAAGAAACTTTCAGTTGTGTCATAGTTGTCTTGTTTATATAATTCATATTGTAATTGCATAGTCTTGACTGTGGATGAAGAAGCTCCTTGCATGTTGCTCAACTGCTTAGTGAGGGAAATAATCTATTCTTGCAAGGCTATTACTGAGTTAAGTGGAATCATTCCTTTTTTTCTCTTTGGACTCTTGTCTACTCCTTCCATTTGACCATATATAGCTATTACTCACTAACTCTTCCAAAAGATCATGATCTGTATTAATAGTTTTCCTTATCAAAGACCCTCCTATAGTTGCATCTATTGTTCCTTTTGTGCTCTAAGTCACACCATTGTAGAATTTTTTCAAAAGAAATTCCCTTGGAATGGTTGTGGTGGGGGTAACTCCTTTGTAGTTCCTTGAATCTCTCCTAAGCTTCATACAATGACTCCCCATCACTTTGTTGAAAGTTCGTGATCCTTTTGATGATTCTTGTTGTCTTGGTCAAAAGAAAGTACTTAGCTAAGAAAGATTGGGCTAGTTGCTCCCAAGAAGTGATTTGGCTTGTAGTGAGTGAATTGTACCATGCTTTCGTCCGATCCCTCAAAAAGAAAATAATCTTAATCTCACAGCATCATCAGACATCCCACTAAACCTGAAGGTATCACAAATCTCCAAGAAATTTGCAAGATAGGCATTGGGATCTTCATTGGATAGCCTATAAAACTATACACTGCTTTGAATTATGTTGAGGAGTGACAGCTTGATCTTGAAATTATTGGCTTGAATCGTTGGCCTTGTAACTCCTTGAAGACTGAAACCTGGCCTTATAAAATCCATCAATGTCCTCTAGCTCTTCTTAGCTTTCTTTTGTGCCTTGTAATTTCTTAACGCTCTTCCTCACTAAGGTCGTTACATCTTCTTGTGTTTTTTTGGTTCATGCACCTGTAAAAAGTCAAGGAAAAGTATCACGTTTTAAAATCAAATTCACCTATAACTAAACAAGATGCTAAACAAAACAATCCCTAGTAACAATGCCAAAAACTTATTGATTACAAAACCAATTACTTGTTTTATGCTAAAAACCAGAAGTATAAAGGTTGTTACTTGTAACAAAAAGCAGATATTGTCTCACAGAGATTATGCTTAGGTACTACTTAATTCAGATACTACTTCTATTAAAACTTAAATTAGAATATTAAATTGGAAAGTAAACTAAATTAAACAAACTAGCAATAATTGAATAATGCAATAATGGAAATATATAAAGAGAATTAATTAAGTTATGGGAGAGGAGATTTTACTGATCATTAAAGCTAATCTAGCCTTTTATATGTTTATGGGATGTTGGTTCTAGACGATTGTAGGGTTGATTACTCTCTCTCGACTTATAATCATTCCTTAAATTGTAAACCCTAATCGAATTATGAAACTTGCAATCTCTCAATTCTCAAATTACCCATAATTCTAATTAGTTCTAAATCTCTCTAATAAACAATCGGGTCTCGCATGAGATCTCTCTCTATAAAATTACTGACTAGACTGATTAAATGGTTAATTAGATTGCCTAACTCTCGTTAATCAAATCTAATCATTTTTATCTGGTTTACCCTCTCGGTTTATTACCAAAATATGCAAATACATCAATCATAACACCTAACTTAAGTAAACACAAATCAACTAGATTAACATTAAAGACAAGCAAAATTTTGAAGGTAAAATTAGAAAAACATCAACAACTTAAAATCCATAACGATACAACCATCTTAATCTTACATATTTAAATGAATAAAAAAGTAAATGGGGAGGAAATGAAACTTAGGTGGATGATTTGAGAGAGCAGCAGCATTGGGAGATCACCTATTTCGAGAAGTTTCAGCCTCAGAACCCTCTTCTTCTTCCTCTTCTTCTTTTATTTCTCTCTTTTTTCTCTATCTTTCAGGTTTCCAAATGTAGGCAGAAACTAGACTTCCTTCTAGGGTTGCATCATTATCTTTTTATAGTCTTTACCAATCCTAGTGTCTTTCTAAGGTCCGAAATGTCCCTTGAAAACTTGAATATGAAAGGGACTATGTGTCTTTCTGTGCAAAGGCCATGATCGTGGTCGCTAGAACACGAACGTGGCCTGGTTATCTACTCTTTGTCATGATCTTGGAAAATCCCCCACGATCGTGGCCTTATAATTGAGCTTTTGTTATGATCGTGGCCTTATGTTAGTGCTTTTGTCATGATCGTGGTAGGTCCCCCATAATTGTGGCCTTGTGTTTGAGTTCAGGTCTCCTCCAAAACTCTTTCGAATGCCTTGAAACACTAATAAATTCATCATAACACCTTATATATATAATTAAAGCTCAAAAATATGTTTGCCCTTAAAGAACAGTTAAAACACAAATGTTTATGAACTAACACCATTCTTAAGCTAAACACACACTAAACAATCAACATAACCACAAAACACATATCAAATTACCTATAAAAATGAATTGCAATTTACACCTATCACTAGACCACGGGAAGTTTTTAATCGTCTTCTCACTAGCTTTAACAATGTTTTTTGGATGTATATCAGGTAAAATCCAATACACCTATAGCCCATTGATAATAGAAGATATCAATTGTAACATCCCAAAACTTATTTTTCCACCTTCCAATCCTCTTATGAATTGAGTTAAGAAGTTATATGTAATCCAAATATGTTGATCTCATTATACTGATAGAAATTCGTAAGTACATAGAAAGGGTTTAGTGAACTTAGCAACCTATTAATCTTGAGAAAGACTCAACTAATTGAGTAGAATCCCTGGAAATGTAGAGTCAACTCTTCACATAATTTATTTTAATGTAAATAGTTTGGAAAATTCTTATATGCATTTTACTAGCAGTTTTATTGAACCTTCGTAAGTCATACTAAGTAAGAGCAGTTTATTGACAAGAACCAAGCTAAACAACTTATTCTTTGCACTTATGAAAGAATCTAAAACCCCTTTTATTCTCAATACTATATGATATAATGATGATCGTAACCTCCATACAAAGGGTAAATAGGTAATGGAAGATAGGATCCTTTTGCTTAATAGCATTAGCTCCATTAAATGTGTGTATTGGTTCACCATTCACAAGGATCCTAAGGAATGTAGTTGTTAAGCATTATTTGTCCCATTCCATAAATAACTCTGGAAAGCTAATATGCCTTTAAGTTGTTGAGTATAAAGATCCATTCCAAAGAGTCAAAAGCCCTATAAAAATCAGTCTTCAATGCATAACCTTAGATAGGTTTCTTAATGTGATAATTTTTACTGAGATCATGAATAATAAGCAAATTATCTCTAATGCTTCCACCTTTAATGAATTCACTTTGACTAAGATAAATCAAAACTTTTAAGTCTTTCTTTAATCTATAATTTTTTTTTTAAGAAGGCTTTATATATGACATTGCTAAAAAAATTTGACCTACAGTATTAGGGATCAAGAAAATATAGTGTTTCGTAATGGAGAAAAATTCTAAGATAGACTTGGTCACTATGTGTCTAGTTATAATCCATAAAGTTTAAAAGAAAAGTGTTATAAGATCATCTGACCTTGGTGCTTTTTAGCATTTTGACTAAACAAAACCTTTTCCATATCATTTCTAATGAAAGGCTCATCCAACTTCTTTACCATCTCCTAAATTGGTGATTTCCTAATGTATCCCTTCATTCCTTAATTAGATGAGTTATAGGAAGTAGCTTCTTAAAATAGTTAGAAATAAGATCTTTTAGGCTATTCTATCTATATCTAAGGTTGCTAAAGTCATCATTAAGTAAGGTAATCTTGTTTTGATTCTTTCTTGCATTAATAGAGTATTGAAATGTCCTTGTATACCTATCACCTAGTTATAATTAATTCTAAATTTAATTAAGGTCTCTTGACTATCCCCTTAACATTTAGGAAATAAATATGATTTAGAAACTTCAACTCGTTTTTATTCTCTCAAGCTTATGCATATATGCGAGCTTTATACATGTATACTTGTATTCCATTCCATTACTTATTGCATCTACAAAGCTAAGCCCAAAATCAAATGATTATTAAGCTTAAATAGGTATGTAATAGGCTTTAGGAGTATAAAATTTGAAACTTCTATCAAAGCATGATATAAATATAAGGAATTCCTAAAAAAAGCTAAACTATATGGGAATTTCATTATCATTTCACCATTAGCTAGCACCTTTTCAAGCTTCTTTTGAATCCTCAAATTTCCTTCTTGCCTGTTATCCCAAGTGAAGTATTGTCCTCCATATTTAAGGTCTATTACTCCTAATTTTTTCATACAAACTCTCAAATCACCATTAATTTACCTAGAACATCTACTATTTTCCATTTTAGTTGAATATAAAATGTTGTTGAAATCCTTAATAAGCATCTAAGGAACCTAATTTCCATCATTAAATCTTAAAAATCATTCCATAAAGAGTTCCTCAAAAAGGAAAACTTAGTAGCATAAACAATTGAAAGACTAAATAATTTAGAGGGATTGTTCCTAAAGGATGTTTGAATATGGATAACCTGATTAGTGGACTAAATGTGTTGAACTAAAATTTTATTCTTGTTAAAAGCTATAATGAGCCTACTATTGTGATAAAATTGATAGTTAGATAGTATACTTTAATTCTACCCTAAAAACTAAAGTGCATTCTTTAGATTCCTATTTTTTTTTCAAAATATCTATCAAGCAAGGCTATTTATTCTCTGATTATATCCTTAATCATTTATTTTTTGCTGGTATTTTTTTACCATAACATTATATATTAGGATCATTATCCAGATGTGGTCAGAATTCCTATAACTAACTTCTTTTTTTTTTCCTTCTATGTCTCTTTTTAGTGAGTATGACCTTCATTCTCTCTCATTCATAATATATCTTTCATGTGATTCATATGCTTTAATTATTCTAAAGAGTCAATTCTTCAATCTTTTTCTGAGTTCCTATTTATGAAGAATCATCTATGATATCTTCTTAATTACTTTCAGCCACCAAATTATTATTCCTAAGTTTATTCTTTCCATCATTTTTCTTAGCCTCCATTTCACCTATCAATATTACTAGTATGTTTTCATTAGCTTTTTCCCTATTAGCTTTTCCATTGATTGTCTCAAAACTAATATGTCCTTTTGCATTAGTGCAACGCCTTTACCTATGTTAAAAGCTCTATGTGTAGGTCTCCGATCTCTCTTTCTTTTATGGCTTCCATTCATAGGAAATAAAGATTTTAGCTAACTCCAATCCCTCTTCTTTATTAAGATTCCTAATCTTCATCATATTTGATAGTTCCTTATCTTTACCTGCTTTAATACAAACCTTTTCAAGCCTATCCTTTTCATCTTAGTGATATATGCTGATTTAATCACAATTTTAATCTCATATTTAATGCATTTTTGTTTGTTTATTTGAATATTTTTATTAATTTTATTACTTAAGTTATTCATATTTAGTTTCTAGATTTAATTTATTTGATTAGAGCAAGAAAGAACAAATTTTGATAAGTTTGGAGCAACTTAAATCTATTTTGATTGAGTTATAAACTATAAGACAATATAATGACCGTGTTATATAGTTTCGAGGTGTCTTACGTTTTTCCTATGGAACATGCTTGTTTTGGAAAGGAATATGCTTGCGTTGAGTAGAGAGAAACCCATATTAATGATATATGCCCGTGTATGTGCACAAGTTAGCTTTGGAAAGCATCATATGTCTATTTAAAGAACACGACCATCAATATGTCCATATTAATTCCCTTATATCCTCCCAAATATGAATTTCAAACTATAAAAGTTCAAGATGAGTTATAAAAGAGAAAAGAGGCTAAGAAAATGTAAGAAAAAAGATCCTAGAACGGCACAAAGCATGAGATACAACTAAGAAGACCTCTTTAAAGCATATTTTTATCAATCTATAGTGAGGGTTTTAGAGATTTTAGGGATTTTAATCATGTCATCTTTGATTTTCATCTTTTTCTTTAGTTTTGATGTTTTGTTTTCTGTAAGTATGAGATAAATTTTTTTTGATATTTGGATTAGAAAAGCCATAGGATGGACCTTGTAGTGATTTTATTTTGTTTTATTTTTTTAGTTTTATTGAGATTCAATTATATGTTCTTATTTATTCTTGAATTAATATTGTCAATATATTGACTCATAGATGATTTCATGCAATTGAGATTAAGAAATCCAATATATGAATAGGTCTAGCATAATTAAAAGGAGTTTCATGCAAAACTAAAGATAGGTCGACATAAATCTTTTGATTAAGGTCAAACCTAGCAGTGAAATTTATAAATCAATTAATGTAATTTTTAGGAGTTTTAACTAGAAAGATATTTCAATTAATCAACCTAGAATTATATTTAAAAAATCTTTTTTAAAAAATTTTAGGAAGGAATACATTCAATCAAAAAAGGTGGAAAGTACATAGGAGAGGATGTACAACTCTTATAGTTAGAGTTAATACAAAATATACAACTAGCTATGCAACTTTTCTTAACTAATTACCAACTCTTACTAAGTACTCAACTATTTTCTGAGTCAATTAGAAATATCTTGCAGAGAGGGTTGACGGGATAGACATCTATAGCTTAAGATAAAACTCATTCTAACGGAATTTCTTGTATTCTTTTATTGTCCCAAAGATCTTGGTGTTCATTTTTATGTACTAGCATGATAAAGCCAATCTTGAATGTTCTATAATCCATTTTACTATGCCAGTTTAGATCATTGGCCGAATGCAAGCAGTCTTGCCAAGCAATATTTCTATCAGGTAGGTTAAAAATGCATATAAACCTAGCCCTTATTAGTCTTGTGCAAGAGCAACCAAAGAAGAGATGATCTAGAGACTCATCATCCCCACTATATAATGGCCAAGATCTATCTAGAATTGGAAACTTTATCGTGTCTTTAGTTCCTAGATACTAACCAGAGTATAAATGAGTGATTCTGTATAATTTAAGATCCTTATATCAACTTGTGAAGAGGATATCTGGTGAGTGGACCAAGCAGTAGTTGTTTACACGATTGCACTGTAAATTTATATGATGAGTGTAACTTCCATCTAACTTCATCTGGTGACCCCATATCTGGTGTATAAGTTAGCAACTACTTTGCAATTGTTATGGTTCATCGGCTCATATGGAATTTTGAATAATCTTAACAAAGACATTATCATAATTGAGGAATTTTTATGGTCCAATGAACTTTAGATTATATTAATTAGTATAATCATAATTTCATGAGAACCCCTAGGGGATTTGAATTTTAGGTAACATTATTTTATTGGTTATTTTTTCATTCTTTTTCCATTCTAGTTTATTTGATTATGTTTGAATTACCCTTAGCTTATTTCTTTTATTTTAAATATAAATTATCAATATCATCTCAATTAGCAGTTAGATAATAGGAAAAGAGTTATTACTATTACTCATAATCTTTGAGTGATTGATCTGAACTCATTAGTGTTAGCTACAACTACATCGCACACTTTTGAGCAAAACAATAATCAAATTCATCATCATTAAGTTTTTTGTACCATTTTTGGGGACTCGGATATTAGAAAACGTTAGTTTATATTAATCTAGTCATTATTTTCCTTTCCTATATATTTCCTTTCTTTTTATATTTATTTATTATTCTTATAACTCTCTTTCTTGATCTTGTATTGTGGCTTATTTATATGATTTGGACATTCATTATTATAGCTACTAAATGCAATGAAAAGATGGAGAGGATAATATTCTCAAAAGGATTATGGTAAGCCATTGATTATGGCAGGTTTGGAAGCTTAATTAACATGACATTTGCGAAGGTAACTACCCAAATCATGATTATCAGGCATTAGAATATATATGGACGCATCCAATTTTTGTGAGAACTGGCCTCAAGACACATCATATAAGAATAATTTTTTGAAAATGGAAAGATTATATTAATAAATAAAGTACAAAAACATTTACCAAACTGTATCAACTAGATATGAAACACCATCAACAAATAAGCAAGTTACATAAGCTATCATAGGTAAAACCAAAACTAATGTATTAGTAGATTAGCTAATTCTTCAAGCATAAGATATGTTGGCATCAAAATTGAATGACTTTCCCTTATAGTGTGAGTTGCTCCCTAATATAGGATATCACACTTTCTTAAACTATAACACAAGTTCTTTTAATACTCTTTAATTTCCTATTATTTCCTTCTTTCCATAATATCTTCAAATATGTACCAAGACAAATGAAATACATTATGAGGCATTTATTAAGCTAGTCTTGCTTATTTTTATAGCCATTGTAGGATACCAAGGAAAGCATATTCATTATATTACTAACCACAACGACCTATAACATGGCTCTAAATAGCTCTAAAGAACTTGGATTCAAAGAATAAATGGGAAAAAAGATTTAGTTCCATCATAAGAAAAAAATATGAGAGCTATAAATTTGAAGGAAATGTAAAGTATGTTAATTCTGATTTTAGCAGCTAACAATAAGAAAAAAGAAGTGTTTAGCTTGAGATATCTATTCCACCGATTTAGTCCATAAAATAATAGGCCTTTTAGGAATTAGCCAATCGTTATAGTTTTTATTTTTAAAAAACCTTTATGAGTGGCTTTACCACTTAGAATATTCCTGCATATTGCTATTCAAAGAGTACCAAGGAATCAAATGCAATAAACTACTAGGAAAGTTATGCCATTATGCTTCTTTTTATCAAAGAAGGGACTTTAGTTTGTGAGGGAATTTACTTATGATCTAAACAAATTATTGATCCCTAATCAAAGATCTATGACCATGCCAATCATCATATTGAAAAGAAGCAGTTAATCCATTCCATACGATGTAATAAATTTTTTATTCAATATTATCCCTCATCCTTAATAATTAAGCTATGAAGGAGTGAGTAGATTTAATTTTGAGAGCCATAAACTATTACCTTTTAAGATATAATTATGCATCTATTTCACCTAAAGTGACTCCTAATCTACTAATACTCTTCATAATCTATCTTCCACTAAAATTTTGTTAGTGTTTCTTAGAGAAGTGATTCCCAACCCACCGTCATCTAATGGCTTACAAACTTCAACCCACTTGACCTTTGTAGTATATCTCCCTTTATTAACTTTACCCGGTAGGAAATTTCTCATCATTCCTTCAATGGTTTTGTTTAATCCCTTTGACAAGAAAATATAAGCACTCCATTAAATGTACATAGAATTAATGACTATTTTGATTACCTACAATTTAGCTCCAAAGGACAAAGCCTTGTTACCAGCAATCTAGTCTTCTTTGAATCTTTTCACTTAAAGGAAGATGCTCCCTAATATGTAACCTTCTTGAAGATAAAGAAAATCCAAGGTACATTAAAGGTGATTTTCAATAGATAACTCAATTAATGCTATAAACCTATCAATAAAGTGTAGAGCACTAGCATAAATAATAAGGTGACTCTTACAAACATTGATCTCTAATCTAGAAACTTCTTTAAAGAGATTTAAGGAGTTCATCGAGTCCCTAATAGAAAAATAATAAGCTTTAGATAATAGGAGTAGATCATCAATAAAATGTAAGTTTGGTAACTTAATTGTTCTACAGTTACTATAATACTTGAACTTACTAAACTAAAATTTCCTACTTGATCAGTTATGTTCAGGCTTCCATGCTAAAATTAAAAGCTACAGAGATAAGGGGTCTCCTTACCCAAGACCCCTTTCATAATTAAAAAATTGAGATTATCCTTGGAGAGGTAATATAAGAATTGATCCATTTTTTGTTAGATTTCAAGAAATCATAAGCTTCAAGCAACTATAACACAATGTCCCAATTGATACCATTGAAGGCTTTAATAAAATCAATTTTAATTGCATAAATCCTTGGAGAATTCTTCCTAGTATATCCCTTTAAAGCTCTTAGGTAATGAGGATGTTTTCCTCAATTTTCTAGCCCTCTATAAAGGGTTTTTAGTTTGCACTAATAAAAAAAAGGAGAAAAATCTTCATCTTATTTGCCAGTATCGCTGTAATAAATGTATAAATAAAGTTTCTATAGGCAATAGGGTGAAAGTCACGAAAATTAGAAGGATTAAAGAATTTAAGGATAAGATATAGATATCTTTTATTTAGCTCCTTGAGAAGAATTCCGCATGGGAATAATTTTAATATAATTGTTGTTATCAAGTGCCCCACTTGATCCTAAGATTTATTATAGAAAAACCCATCCATTCTATATACACCAAGAGCCTTTTGGCATTCATTTGAAAGATAATTCTTTTAACTTCATCTTTATCAATAAGACTGATAAATGCCATGGCATCATTATTGTAATAACCTGTTTCTACACTTAAGGATTTAATTGTTAGATTGAGTCATATCATATGATAATTCATAAAGTGCATTTCATTTGCATCCATCATATTTGCATCTATACATGAATCATGATTTAGAGACATTATAAAACTAGTGTATGCAGTCATTTGATATATCCTGGGGTATGAAAGATTTGAAATGATTATGATCTAATTGTGTGTTGAATATGAATTGAATTTTGTTTGATGGATTATAATTAGTGAAATGGGAATTTATTTTTATAATAGAGTGATTGATGAGGTGATATGTGCATCTAGTCTAGGAAAAATGTTAAAGGATAAGACAAATTGATACATGGGAATTTGAGTTAATTAGGACTATGAAATGGTGACATGTGGCATTGGGAATAAGTGATGAATGACTTAGCTAGTTGGGATATAAATGGCTTGAATACATGAGTGACAAGTGGTTTAGGAATTACGTGAAAAATGGACCAAACATTAGGTGACAATTGGTAGCATGAGAAGAAGACACATGACATAGCTCTTTATTTGACAAGTGGCATGACATGTGTCTCACCCCTCTCCACACACTTGCACCCTATGACCTCCACACTTGAAAGACCATCTTCTTTCATGTTTTGGTTACTTGCTACCCACTTCTTTCTTGACACCATCAACACCCTCACATAACCTCCATAACCTTTGAATTTTTTCCAAAATTTTATAGTTTTCATCTTATGTTTAGAAATCCTTCTTATTCCATTTTATTCTTGGAGTATGTTTGAATGCTTGGGAGGCTTGTTAGCTTGTTAATTAAAGATATGTTGAGATAAATAAGTAAGTATTTGGTTGCTTTATTGTGATATATGTGAGCATAACATATATGATGATTGATTGGAGATGAATTACATATATGGATGATGATAAGAAGTGCTTGAAACTTGATGAATGAATTGGTTTTATTCATGATGTATGGAAACCCTAGGTTATAGATTGTTTTAGGGATGAATTGGTGAGGAATTTAAGTATTTTTAAGGTATAATTAAGGTGAAATTGATGAACTATCATAAAGGTGTCAAAATTTGAAAGAAAGGTTGAAGGTAATGAAGATGAAATTTTTGGTTCACCTATCCCACGATCTTGGGAATTGTATGGTTCCTTCCCACGATTGTGGAAATGCTTGACAGAGAGGAAAATTTGTGTTTTGTGATTTAGTTGAATCATATAAGGATAATACGCTATACATTAATGCTTTTAGACTTGATTAGGGATTAAAATGAACTTAGTTTGATATTGAATCAATTGGTTAAGTGTTTGTTGAGTTTAGGTTGATAATTGATGTTATAACTTAAGGATTGGATTGTTTGATATCAGTGTATATGATTTTGAGAAGTATGAGTTGTTAATCATATAAAGATGTCCTTATGACCGCAAACGTGAATCAAAGGAAATAGGTAATGAATTAGGCGTGATTGAATGAGAATTAGGAAATTTTGAAAATATAAAGATAAAAAGGGATTGGTGAATGTATCATTGATGAATTGAGAGTAACCAAACTTACTTAAACTATAACCTAATTGCAAACAATATATAAGTTATGATGAATGAATTAGCAAGATTTGTGAATAAGATTACATACCTGAGATAGTCAATTGAGCACACATTGAACATAACATATATAAATGTGTATGATTGAGTACTTATTTGATTAAACAAGTTAATAACGTGTAAATTTATGTGTATTGCATGATATAGAAGCACAAATTAACCAACATCATCCAAACATTATAAGCTTGTCAAGGCAATAGCCAATCTGGAGCATACTATTAGTAACCTAAATGTGCAATCTCAATTTTATCTGTGTTTTTGTTTAAATTGTCTTGATTAATCTTTATATGTATATTGAAATAATATTGATAATTCTAGACATTGATTGTCCAAGGAGCTCAATATTTGGGAATATATTAGAAGTGCTATCTACTTGTATATGAATGTGGGAAATGAGTGCTCAACTAAATGTTAAATGCCGGACTTAGATATGATAAATGCATTAAATGACTATGTACTCTAAATGAAAATTATTGATAGCGTATTATGTGTTATGCATTTAATGACATTGATATGCATTATTAGATAAAGGAGTAGTGACCGAAGTGACCAATGTAGAAAGGAGCTTAAAGCTTAGAAATGTGCATAAAGAGCCATAAGTTCAATGATTAATGAGCCCGGTATCTACAATAGATATGAGATAGTGTTTAAAATGAGCCCAATATTTACAATAGATATAGGACAGTTAAATTGATGCTCGGTCACAACAAAATAAAAAAGTGGAGTCACATGTGCATTTGCATTTATATATATATATACCATATATGTGTCATATGGATAGTTTTGAAGAATTAAAAAATTGTGTTGAAATAGTAATATGAAAATTTTTTGCTTGAAATGAATGATTGAGATGAGTGATTGGATTATTTGACATGACTACATGAAATGTTTGTGTTCATAATGTGTTGGTTGAAATGTGAGATACATATATTGTGATTTGGTATCCAAATAAAATGTTGTGATAAATGGGAATTGGTTTTGAAGAATGTGATATATTTGAGAATTTGGATTATATGTTTGTGATATTATGTCCTGATTTGAGAAAACACATCAATGATGGTTTACTCAATGAGTTCGCAAACTCATCAAAATTGCAACATTGATTTTCACGTACTAGGGTGACTTAGCTTTTAAGGCAATCTAGTAGTAGCCTAGTATTGTCCGTTTTGGAACCAAGAATGGCTCAACGGTCTGGTCAGTTGATTCTGAAGCGTCTAGTTAGATTATTTTGGTCCAGTGGCTAGTTTTATGTTGTATACATTGTATAAAGCTGTGAACTTTCACATGTTATGTATTGTATAAACATGATTTATTAGTGTAATGAATGTTCATGTTTGTGAATCAAATGTAAAGAATATCAGATATCTTTGTATTGTAAATACATGGATTATAAAATGTAATGATAATATAAAATAGTTCTTCAAAATTCTTCGGCTCTATATGATGCCATGATAAGTTAATGTGAATGTTCTAACATGCCACTTTCGTGGGGTATATGCTCAGATATTCTCTAGAATGTCGGTATATGCTTTAGAGTAGTGGGATGTTACAATTATGATTAATTATGACACTTGTAAAAGAATGAACGATTAAAGTAGAAGAATTAATCAAGGAGCAAGAAATTAATCTTGTTTAACCTCCACTAAAACATATTCATTTTTATTCAAACTCACTATAGTCACCTTTATTGAAAATTTTACCCGTAGCTTTCCATTATTTTCCTTGCATTATAATGTTGGGTCTTTATCGATAATTAACCATGATTAAATCCTTAAAAGGAATGTTATTTTCACCTAATCGTATGAGATGTAAATGTTAGATTGTAAAAAGAAAGCATGCTATATTTGGAGAACCGGTAGATTTCAAAACTTTTTAGAAATCTTATATGCAGCGGAAGCAATATATATCCAAATCATCATGTCAATTTATACATGATATGATATAAGGATAATAAAGACATGAACAAGATGAAGAGTATTATCGACTCCTTTTCTATAGCTTTAATTCCTTACTACGCTATCCTCTCCTTCTTCTTGTATCTAAATCCTTTGCTTTGTTATTCTATCTTCTCCTTGTGGTTATATCCTTAACCAATTTGATTTACCTCTTGTTCTCCTAAGACAACTTGGTTAACAAAATCCTTTAGGGGGAAAGGAGAAGAAACACTTTGGAGGAGTATTTTCTTAGATGAAAGAAGGAAACAATGAGACAATTCTCATACTAAGTTTCGGCCATGCATAGGTGAGAGGAGAGAGTTGGTCAAAATAATGCAAGAACCTTTTTCTTACACTCCTAATTTCGGTTATGCATGATAAAAGAGAAGAGGGGAAGCATCCAATGCATCACACCTTTCTTT
>JANSVA010423963.1:0-20264 GCA_025504915.1 Erythroxylum reticulatum | reverse complement strand
TAGGTGCACTTGCTTCTTCACAAGTATTCTTTACTTCGTTAACATTAGACTGAGTGGAGCTTTTTTCTTTAGGTTTCACCTCTTCCAATTCTTTTCCACTTCGTAGAATTATGGCCCTGCAATGCTCTCTCGAGTTAGTTTCAGTATTACTTAGAAATGTCATCTGATACAAATTTCCAATAGCATTTGCTAGTTATCCCAATTGAACTTCCAAACCCTTCACTGAAGTCCCCATACTGGTTATTTACATCTTTAACTCATCCATCTCCTTATCATTCTTGAAAAAATGGTTTCTTGTCTCAATTACAAAAGTGCCAATCATTTCTTCCAAGGAAGATCTCCGTTCTACCAATGGTGGTCCATATCCAGGTGGGAGGGGCATGTTCCTTTGAATACCATAGTTATATTACTCCTTAGAGTTGTAGCCTTGACTATATTGATTTTCCATTGGTTGTGACTTAAATCCCAAGTTCCTTCGGTTAACAAATTGAACTTGTTCGACCCCTTGTCATTGGTGTAGAATGAATGACTAGTAGCTGCCACCTGCTTATTTTATTTTTCTTTCGATATGAATTTTGAAAATTAATTGGATAGGGCTGTCAGTTGTGCAGATAACTGAGTCACTTGGTCCACTTCTAAAATTTCTATCTTTCCATAGTACACTCGGAGGTCCACTGGTAACTGTTTGAAGCCATATCTTCTAACAATGCACATGCTTCTTGAGATGTTTTTCTCATCAGAGTACCACCTACTGCTGCACCCACAATGGTTCGGGTCTGGCGATTTAACCTGTTGTAAAACATTTCCTCTTGTACCCACCAGTCTTGGTATCTATGATGTGGACGCTTTCTTAAAAGGTCTTTGTATCTCTCCGAAGCTTCATGCAATGGTTCCAAGTCATGTTGTCTAAATGTACTAACTTTGCAACTTTACCTGGTGGGAAAATTTTGATAGTGTCATATAATTCCTGGAAATTTGCAAGATGATCATTTGGATCCTCCATTGGTGCTCCTCCAAACTGATTTGTTTAAACCAAATTGATGAGTCCAGGATAAATATGAAAATTCTGAGCATGAACGTTTAGCCTTTAGATACTGTGGTAATTGTCTACCACTGTAGGCTGGAAGTATTCCTTGATAGGACGTTGTTGTAACTGTTCCTGTTCATTTCCATTATCTCCTTTTCCATTTCCTCCGGTCAAATTAGTTACACCGAGTCTGGCCTCTAACTGAGCTAATCTTTGAGCCATTTCATCCCTCTCTCTTTGAATTCTCTGAAGTTCTTCTGCGATTTTCCATTTTCTTTTACCGACGAATTGACTTTACTGTTCTTTCTAACTCTGGGTCAAACTGTCTTTCTTGCCTTCTAGTGGTTCGGGGCATACAATCCTTTTACACATAAGTTGTGTAGGAAAACAAAAATGCACAAAGAAAAAGAAACAAATAAGTTACTCTAGGGATCAAAAGAAAACCAACAAGTTAATATCAAACTAGCTATAGAAGCAAACATTCAAACATTTAAACATTCATCCCCGACAACGGCGCGAAAAATTTGTTCGTGAACTACAAGTGTATGGTTGTCGAAGTGAGTAATAAATCGGTAAGAACTGAGTCGTGTCCACAGGGATTATAAGAGAGTTCAAATCTATGCTAGCTGACAGTGTTTAGAATCGAGTTGGTTGAAATTTTGGAACATTAAAATTAATGTAAAGAAATTTTAAAAAAACTTAAATAAATTTCTAAACAACTACCCAATTTAACAACAAAGTTTTAACAACAAAGGGAATGACTTTCTCTTAGAGAATGATATTTTTGTTAACCTTAATATTGAATTAGCTATCTTCCGCAACTGAAATATCTTAACCTTGTAGGTAAATTTTAAAAGTAATTAATCCCCTTTTCCCAAAGATGAATTAATATATCTACTCTAGACGTCACCTAGTAATCCCTTACTTAAGTTTTTCTTAGAATTTCTTAAGTCCCAGTCCTTCAATTTTCACCTCCGAAATTGCTTGGGTCTCCCAACTCACAAGAAAATTCTAGTTGAAATTTCCTTCAATCTTCTAGCAAAAACTCCCTTTTGCCAAAGGCTAATTTATACCAAGGAAATTTCCAATAATCCAAAGGAAGAACAAATAAACCCAAGGAAAAGTCAACAAGTATATGAATATTAAGTCATGGATTCAGCAAAATTCAATATTAAAGTATCAACAAAAATATCAAATCCCTAAGAGAAATTAAGGTTCATCCACAAATCATCATGTCAAGCAATCCACAAGCATAAACCTTAGATAAATTCATGAAGAAATAAAAAAGCACAGCTCCAAACTACAGTAGAATAATGTGCTCTCCCCTCTCCTTGTGTTACTGGTTGCGTTGCTATGAATGGAGGTTGAGTCATCCTTTAATGGACTCTAGAATGTCTCTCAATGGATGCAATATACTTGAGTGAAGCCTGTGTCTTCTTGCATGAATGGAGCTACGTTTTTGGTTAAATGGAGGCTGCATGTTGGTGAATGGCATGGTTTTTTTACATGAATGGCAGATGCCTTTTTTAGACTGATGCGTGAGTTTCCTCCTTTTATAGAGGTTTCATTGTTGTAAAATAAAGACTGTATTTGTGTGAGGGGATGGAGGCTGGATAATGCAAAAAGAGTGGAGAGTCAGCTATTTTTGGTGGAGGCTTGGAAGCTTATATCAAAAAGAAGCTTTGGTATGCGTGAATGGAGAATTTTTTATGTGAGACGAGAATTGCTGCATAGAGAATGGAGGGAGGCTATTGCTTGATTATTTTTTGTATCCTTTATGTGTGAGTGGAGATGTTGCTATCTATGATGATGTGAAGGCTAGCTGTTTTTGTGAAGGTGTGGAGGGTTTTTGTTTCAGTGGAGGCTGTGGTAGTCAAGTTTTTGGATTGAATGAAGGCGTTCTTTTTTTTAAGCTTCAACAAAGGCTGCTTGCGTGAATCAAATGGAGGCTACTTTGTCTTATGATGGAGGCTACCTTTTGTTGGTGTTGGGAACTGGCATAATTGTAAGAGAATGGAGGCTCTTTCTATCTTATAGTGGAGGCTGTTTTTGGAGTGGGGAATGAGTTATGCATGGGCTGAAATGATTAAAAGGTGGGGGTTAATGTTGATCCTTTGCTGGTTGGAATAGATTTTTCAAGGTCAATTTCGACAGTGTATAAAAAATAGATAGTGATGATTTAGGAGCTAAAATTTTGTCAGTACCTTCTTCCTTGAGTTAGCTTCAATATGAGACTTGAATCACTGGATTTTCCCATCTGAGTCAAAAGTTATGATCAAAACATCGTTGAAATGTTATTCTGGTAATCCAAAATCTGAAAAAAAAAATTGTAGGAATTTATTTCTCCTGAATTCCATCTCAGAAAAATTTGAAATTGGTTCCAAAAAATCCATCATTGAGTTAAGAATTTAAATATGAAATTTCATAATTTTTGGCTAAACAAATCTCGAGATAAAAATTCCATAATGACTAAAGATAAATATGCTAGAAACCCAAAAATAGTGCAATTCGAGTCTATTTGTTTCATTTATGTATTTTATGTCAACGAACCTCGAATAATGCTAAAGCATGATAAACTAGCCATAGATGAACATAAAATGAATGTAAATGACTCTAGATTAAGTCCGAAACATATATGAAAATATGAGTGTATTAGAAAGAAAAGAAGAAGAAGGGAAGAAGAGAAAACAACAGTTTCAGAAGAAGGAAATCGTGATCGTCCTTCTGTAGGATCATGACTTTCCTCTAGCATTACGATCGCAACCTTTGATAGGCAATTAAAAAATATAGGACCTTCAAATGACATGGGAATTGAACTATTAGACTCGTAACACAGTAATCTAAATCTAAACCAAAAATATTATCCATATGAAATCAATTTGGAGAGATTGAGTGAAAATATAGGACTAGTTCGATTAGGTGTGCATGGTCGTGCGTTGAGGTTGCACGACCATGGCTTATTTTTGTTGGTGTGCACAGGCATTCATTATGGTTACACGCCCATGACTCAAATGTGTTGGGATGCATGGCCATGCATTGATGCTGCACGGCCTTGACTTAATTTTAATTGGGTTAATGAATTTAAGATGAAAATGTTGACTGAGTTGGAGTATGATAACCAGAAACATTTCATTGAATAGGCTTCAGTAGTTTGGCAATATCTTTCTTTGTATTTATCCAAATGGAATGATTTTTTATTTTGCGTAACCTAGAGACATAGGGATACAAATTGTATGAAGAAATTGAATGTCAATTCAGTCTCTAAAAATTTTAAATTTCTGGATGGAAGTTGAGTATAGTGTACTATTTTAGAATGAGAATAGGCCGAATTATTTGGAGCATGTCTTTCGAAATAATAAAAAAATTTGTATGATATTAGTTTCATTAGAAACTTAAGACATAGGGGAACATTTTTCTAGAAGAAAATGTTGCCAAATTTCTTCATTATTAGGGTAGAAAGAGCATGTAAAGTTGACTAGAAAGTATATTTCAGGAAAAATCTGAATTTGACCAAATGAGTTATGAATTTTGATTCTAAGGGTTTTATTGAGGTATAAACCATAAGTATGAATGATACTTATTTGTGTTTGGAAATATGAATGTTTACGTTATGAGAATAATGGGATGATACCCGGGATTGTCATTGAGCATGCATTGTACATAGTACATATAAACATTTGTGCATAAATAAATGCTTATAATTGTACAAGGTTATTAATGTGTGTGCACAATGTGTGTATTGCATAATGTTGATGTGTAGGACAAACGTTCACATCCAGATGTTTTCAAATCATGGAAACTAATGCTAATCTGGAGCGTACTATGAGTTAACCTAAATGGTCTTATTTTAAATGTTTGTTCTGTTTTAAATTTCTGCATTGAATTATTATTAATATGATTGATGCAAATGTGTTGATTCTGGCCAATATATGTCCGAGGAGTTTGAAAATTTTAAGAACATTGAAGTGCTCCTTTAATGTGAATTTGATTGAAATAAGTGTACATAACTTGATTATTAAATGCTGGACCATAGTGATAAATGTGCTCTAAATGTGAATATGCATGTGAATGAAAAAGTGATTCTTAACTTAAATGTTGAATGCCGGACTAAGGTCTGATGACATATGAAAGTGACTGATTGATCATATGTGATTGATGTATTCCATTCCATGAATGTGTGAAACATAAAGGCAGTTGTGATTGGAGTCACCAAAGAAAAAGAGCTTAAAGCTCGATATATGATAAGAGCCTCAGGCTCAGTTGTGAATTTGCCCGATATCTACTAAAGGATATGGGACATTATCTGATATAGCTTAGTATCTATAAGAGATATGCGTCATCCTGATATTCACTAAAGGATATGGGCGAGTGAAAAAGGCACTCGGTCATAACAAAGTAACAAATTGAAAGTGAGTCTTATATGCACTGCTTATGCATACGATATGTATGATTTAAATAGTTTGAATGATTTTTGAATGTGAAATATGTCTGAAGTGAATCTGAAATGAATGTGATTCTATGAATTGTATGTGTTATATGATTGAGTGAGCCATCGAGGATGGTCACTCACTGAGTTTGCAAAACTCACCCAAAATTTGCAATACTTTTCAGACTTAAAAGAGTTACCCATTATGCAAACAGGAGTATAGCCACCACATTCAAGTAAGAGATAGAGGTTGGGATCAGTTTGCGTCTGCATTTATTTTTCTTATTTCTGTATCAAATTGTGTATTCTGCAATTTTTGTATGTGTATTTGAATATTTCAGTAAGTAATGACTTTCAAAATTGGAAATGTTTTGTAAAAGAGATTGATCAAAGTGTAAGAATAACTATGATTTCGACTTTTATGAAATAAAAGTATGGGCCCAAATTTGATTATTGCTTTCTACATACTCGGGTGATATTATGGAAAGGTTTGTACTGAGTTTCAAGTGTTTGACTAATTGACTGCTACTAGCACGCCACTATTGTGGGATTTGCATTTGGATATCACGCAGAATGTCAGGTACGTGTCTTACGATAGCGGGATGCTACAGGATATCCACTGGAGAGTTTTCGTGGGGTGCCAGGTAGGTCGTATAGTCACTAGAAAGGGGCCTATCACATATTCAAATTTTTAATCAAGGTAGAAATAAATATGACATAAACTTTTAAGAGTAGAATCAAGCCATCTGTAAAACAAATATGGGTTAGTTTAAATTTACCACATATTGAGTGATATTTGAATTCCTTTGTCATTGCCATTACATTCTCAATGAATAAGATTTGAATATTTAATAATTGGATTTATACATTAAGATAGGGAGATGATATCTATGAATAGATCACAAAATGAATAATGAGGGTTGAGTATGTTACTAGAGACAGAACTAAATGATCTTACAAAGTTAGGGTGAAACCTATATTAGAATTTGTAAAGTGAGTTAATGTATTCTTAAGTTGTTTTAATTATTATGAGATTTTGTTCCATCAACTTGATGATATGGATTACTTGAGAGAGAATATAATTATAACTTAGGAATTTCTATCACTTTAAGTAAGTAAAGTTAGTGATTGAGTTAGGATAAATTCAATTATAGTAAAGTTTATGGGGAGTTCTTCATCTGAATCTATTCTATCTAATGATTGTTTATTCATATCATCACCTTGACCAATTAACTCTTATATTCATATTATCACCTTGACCAATTAACTCTTATTTGTTATTTTAGTTTTTTTTATTTCCCTTTATACTTATATCATTATTTTATTTAGATTGGATAAGAGAAAGACTATTAGACTAATAATTATAGTTCTTATAGGATTCAAATACGTTTTGCACTCGTCCGTTTTCTCGTGAACCATGAACGTTACCTAGGATGATGCGTAATGAGTGGAGCTCTCTTCTCCTCAACTAAGCAGAATGCGCTTGTTGGAGACGATGATGTGTGGTTATTGCATTGCAATAGATAAACGAAGACTCATTGGAACATCACACGTCTGCTGAAAAGTTTACTGCCTCGAGCATCCTGTCAAGTCTGCAGACAAGTCAATTATGAGACTCGTTACCAACCTGATGATTCTTAATACTCCAACCTCTAAATAACCATCTCCTTTATTATCAAACCTTACCAGTCACTTTTGGATCAAGTACCTTTGAGCGGGGGTCAATTTTTGTTGTCACTTTGCATGCCTCACTAGTAGAGGCGTCCTTCGCTTTTTTTAATTATTATTATTATTATTTTATTAGTATTTTTTATTTGTATCTTTATTATTTGTCTTAAGTATTTTTTGTATTATTATTATTTTTTGATTTATTATTCTTACTTTCTTTTACTTATTTATTTTGTTAACTTGCATCACTAATTTTTTGTCACATCTGCATGAGGGTCTATCAGAAACAAACTCTCTACTATGTAGGGTTAAGGCTGCGTACTATCAGACCTCCCCAGATCCTCCTTCAATGTGAGACTTCAGATTGGGTATGATGATGATGATGATGATAGGATTGACACTTATCTCATATAAACTATACTATAGGAAATAATAGGTGCACTTACTTTAGTGATTCTCTAATATTGTTTTTGTGTTTCATTTTATTCTTATCAAATTAATGTTTATATTTCATAAACTATATTAACTTGTAGTTCATTGGTGTAAGCAGAAAAGGAAGTTTTGAATTGTATATAGTTGTAATAGTGTCACAATTGGAAAATTTTTGTTAAGTTACAAATTTTAAGGATTTCTTTCGACCTTGAACAAGAGTTGTATATTGTTCATATTTAACCATAGAAAAGAATGATGATTATAAGGCATCCACTTTATCATTGATAAAGAACTTCTCCCATTAAAGAAGGAGATAGTGAAGTTTTCAATTGAAGCTTGCGAAGTGAAAGTAGGCCAATGGTTATTTGACTTAACTAGTATAAATTAGTTTTATGTATCTTTCACGATTATTATTATGTTTCCATAAAACTTTGTATGTTTATGGTTGCTTGAATTAAATTGTACATGCATATTATATTAACATATTCATATTATTTGATAACTCATTCATTAGTTTGAAATAGAAAAAAAGATTACACAGAAATTCACATCATAGGTTTAATTTGAGTAAAAGTTACTATGACACATTTTTTAATGACTTTTTTGTCAAGATAACCAATGTATAGGTATATCCCTTTTCTTTAAAGATGACAATTACAAATATTGGAAAGCTATTATGAAAGTTTTCTTTTTTGAGAAGGATTTGATCTTTGTAAAATTATAGAGAATGTCTTTATGCTTAATAGAAACCATAGTTATAGGTTAATTGCATAAACCATTTTGACTCTGGGTTATTGGTGTGAGCAGAAAGGGAGGTTTGACTTGTGTATAGTTGTACTATTGTAGCACTTGGAAAGGATATTATGAGTTACAAATTGTAAGGATTCCTTTCGAATTTGAACAAGAGTTGTTAACAGTTTATATTCAACTATAACAAAGGAAGATGATTGTAAAAGTTCATCTTTATTGATTCTAACGAAGATGTTATACAAAAGGACTCCTCTTTACCCATTAAAGAAAGAGAAATAGTGAAAATTTCTATTGAACCTTGGTATGTGGACATAGATTAATAGTTTTTTGGTCTAATCACTATAAAATAGTTTTATGTAAGTTTTTCTATTATTATTGTGTTTCCATTAAAACTTTGTAAGTTTATGACTACTTGAATTGGATTGTAAATGCATATTACATTGGCATATTCAAATTCTCTATCGATTTATTCATTATTTTTAAATAAATAAAATATTTACACATGATTCACTCCCCTATTATGTATTATATAGGACCAATAATTAGTATCAAGGTTGGTATCATTGACTGCACATATTTTTGTAGCAATTTGAGTAGAAATTACTGTGACATTTTCTTAGTGAACTTTTAGTTAAGATAGACAATGTATAGGTAGATCCCTTTTCTTTGAAGGTAATAATTACAAATGTTGGAAAACTATTATAAAAAACTCTTATTTTTAAATAAAGGAGTTTATGTTTGGAAAATTATAAAGAATGTCTTTATGCCTAATAGAAACCATAGTTATAGGCAAATTACATAAACCATATTGATATCTATAGTTATACTAGTGAAGTAATCGGAAAGAATTTATTGAGTTAAAATTTTAAGGATTCATTTTGACCCAAAACAAGATTGCAAGGTTATAAGATGAAAGATAGGAGGAATGCCTTAGGGTATCTTTAAAGAAAAATTGCCACTAATTTAACAACTTGACTTATATAATGCATTTATTTATAACTATTTTAGATTATGTTTAGATTGATTAAAAATCTTCAAAAACACTCAATTAAATTTATTTAGATACCAATATATTATCAAGTGGAGATAAAGAATCAAGAAAAACATATAAGAAAAAAAGATAAATATAAAAAGGAAAGTTAGTCAAAACAAGTGAAAGCCAAGAATAATAAAAAAAAGTGCAATTCTCTTTTGTAACTCAATCTTTCAATTAATAAAGAATTAAGGGCTCGACTTCACTATATTTTTTTCTTTTAAGCAAGAAGAGTTTATTATATCAACAGATAAAATAAGTCTTAAAATTTGATTGAAATTAACTAAAATTTGCTTCGATCTTTCAAAATTTTGCAAAAATGAACCACCTGAATTTTATTTAAAAAATTATAACAATAAGTTTTGATATTAAATTGTAATCAAGTGAATTTAATGATTAATTTCGTTAAATTACAAACAAACTAATTGAATTTAACTTTAATTTAACTTTTTTTAAATAGAAAATTGAATAGATGAAAGAAGAGTTAAAGTACATAGGTATAAGATAAGGAGTCCTTAACAAACAAATTAGCAAAAGAAAAAACGACATCACAGAATAGATGAAATTGAAGAGTTCTGTAGCAACATTATGCTTCATTCAATCAGAAATCTTCTTTGCGAAAGATTAGCACTGCATACCAATGACAAAAACCAGCAACATCTGCAAAATGCCCATCATCGAGAATCAACTTGAACAAGCTTTTAGATACGTAAAGCTATGCAAAGATTAGAGATGCATGATAAATGGAGATTCTTTGACAAAACAATCTCACGAATATCAGATATTATCAAAGAGATCAAGCTTTCTTTTGTCGAAGATTTGAGCTAGAATTGTCGGAGATTTCATTCTCTCCAAAGCCAGTAAATACAAACTCCCAATACAACAGTAAGAACATGTCATCTAGTTGATGGTTGAGAAGAGAGACAATTTGTAATAACAACCACATCCGATCCTAGATCTGTCCAAGAACATAAGGTAGTGATATATGCCCATATTGTTTTATTAAAGGGGCAGTAGAAGAAAAGTGCAAGCATGATTCAATATGCAGAGAACATATGTGACAGGATCGATCTATTTGCACATATGGAATACGATCTGCTATGGAAAGCTTATTCTGAATGGCTAACCAGAAGATGAAGGAAATCCTTGGTGTTAAATGGCGGCTCCAAGCAGTGGCAGCCCAAGGAGCAGTGGTTTTATGATTACGCAAGTTGTCACTAATGAGTCTACTAGTCAGTTGGTTTATAGAAATACCTTTCTAGAAGAAGGTGTCAAGTTCTTGAGGAGTAGGGTGATAGTTGGGCTGAAGGTGGCTTAGACTTTTAGGAAGGTTCTAAGAGTTCCCAACAATGAAATCCATCATCCATGTTTTTAGTTGGAATAATGGGGCCTGGTGAATTAAGGGGCCTCTACTAGACCAATTATTGTACCAAAGTAATACCAGTCGTCCATCTTTTATAACACAGAAAGTCCCCTATTGAATATCATCCCTTAGCTTTAGTAACTGATTGAGAAAGAAAGAAAGTGAAGCTTTCGAATGGATAGCCCATATGCTTTTCCCTTTAAGGAAGAAAACATGGAGCCACTTTATCCACAAAGTTTTCTTATCCTCTAAAATTTACCAAAATCTCTTAAGAATCAAAGAAAGGTTAGAAGTTTTAATAGATAAAATGTTCAAACCTCCTTGCTTTACCTTTGATGCGCCAGGGTTGCCATTTGAATTGCTCCATAAAAAAGTGCGAAGGATCCTTTCAATCTCTTTGATAATGCTTTGCAATAGAAAGATGTGGGAACTATAATAATTAAGGATTGATTTAATAAATTAAATCTTACCCACGTAGGAAAGTGACTTATTCACCTAAGATTTCACTCTTTTTTCTATCCTTTCTAAGAGGGGGTGACAATCAACATAGTTAAGCCTCTTGATTGACACAGGGAGACCAAGGTAGAGTAGAGGGGGATTTTGCATCTTCATGCTTGTTGCCTCTGTAGAAGTGGATTCCAAAGTAGTATCTCTTTGGGATAAAATGAAGTGGCTCTTGAACAAGTTTATCTGCAGCCCACAAACAAGTTGATAGACATGGAGAGGATGTATAAAAGTTTGCATAGATTCCAAATCAGCCCTGCAAAATTAAAGAAGGTCATCTACGAAGCACAGGTTAGTG
Source organism: Erythroxylum reticulatum (assembly GCA_025504915.1). Classification (NCBI taxonomy): domain Eukaryota; kingdom Viridiplantae; phylum Streptophyta; class Magnoliopsida; order Malpighiales; family Erythroxylaceae; genus Erythroxylum; species Erythroxylum reticulatum. The sequence goes on along the minus strand of JANSVA010423963.1, from coordinate 8,763 downwards.
AGGCTGAGTTGCTTGCACTTTGTATGGTACTTAAAATTAGGGTTGGAAATAGTCTCCGATCTTATAAAAGCATTGGGGATTTCCATATCCATGATAAATAAGTAAGGAAAAATCAGGTCGCCTTGTCTAATTCATCTCGCTGCTTTGAAATAATGGGTAGGGGATCCATTAATCAAAACTGAAAAGGAAGTTGAGGTAATGCATTCCATGACCTAATTGATAAATTGATTTGGAAATCCAAGGGCTACCAACATAGGTCTTAAGAAATGCCAATTGATACTATCAAATGCCTTGTAGAAATCAATTTTCATGGTACAATGTGAAGGGCTATGAGAAGTAGAGTAGCCTTTCAAAAGCTTTTTTACAATAAGAATATTGTCGTCGATTTATCTACCTGACAAGAAGGCACTTTGGTTATCACTAATCAGAGGATTCAAGACTTTCTTCAATCTATCAGCAAGTATCTTAGAGATCACTTTATAAAGGAAATTGGTGCATGGAATGGGAAGGTAATCTATAAAGGTGGGAGGATTTGCCCCTTTCAGAATCAGACATAAGAATGTACGGTTGATCTCTTTAAGAAGTATCCCATTCCTAAAGAACTCGTGTATGGCTTCCTTGACAAAACCACCAATAATATTCCAAGATTGATGATAGAAGTAGCCATTAAAACCATCTGGCCCAAGAGCTTTCTTACCATTCATTCTAAAGACACATTGCTCAATTTCTCTATCCTCCACCGGCTTAGTTAAGAGCTCCAAATTAGATGTAGAAACTTGTCTAAGATTGAGATGTTGAAAATCCCGAAGAGAAACAGTAGCGCTTGCGTCAGTGCCAAGTAAGGAGCTGAAGAATCTGAACGCTTCTTCCTTAATATCCGTCGGATTGTGAAGAATAATACCATTGTGAGAAGTGATAGAATAAATCTTATTGCGGTTCTGTCTAGATAAAATCGAATGGAAGAATAATTGTGAACAACTATCCCTTACTTGAAGCCAATTAATTTTGGCTCTCTGCTGTAAAAGGGAAGAGTGGTTATTAAGTACTTGAAGGTAATGGATGAGAGCTAGTTTTTCCTTGTCAGTGAGGGTTTGATTGCCAGGGTGAAAAGATAAAATATTATGCACCTTAGTTAACCCCCCTCTAGTGGTGTTGATGGTTTCAACAGTTAAGCCTTGAGAAGAATTCATAAATTTGAGTTACTGTTTGATGATTTTCAATTTCTACATACATCCAAACAGCATAGTTCCTCTGTAGCTATGTATATATCTTTTCCTGCAAACCTCAGCAAAACCAGGTGCCTTAGCTAAGTAGTTATTAAACTAAAATGGATGGTGGATGGCCAAAAGTGGAGACTAGTTTGAGGCTAGGAAAGGTGTATGGTCTGAAAATAAAGGATTCATGAACTAATCCATACTGCTGGGAAAATTCTGAAGCCAAAGATCTTTAATAAGGGCTCTATCAAGCTTCTTTTGAATAAACCACCTTCCTTTTTGTTTATTGGACCAAGTAAACAAATGGCCAAAATACTTGAGATCAGATAACCTAATCTGCTCCATACAGTCCAACATGTTAGTTGAATGGTTTCTTAAACAAATATTACCCTGAGCCTTAGATAAGTAGAGTGTGGTGTTGAAATCCCCACATAAGAGCCATGGTTTTGTAATAGTGCCACTAACTTGCCTTAAGTTGTTCCATAAATCACGTCTTTGAAAATCAAAATTGCTAGCATACACAAAAGATACGTTGAAATCAACATTACCTTGCAACAAAAAAATCTGAAGATGTATGGCTTGTGCTGTAGCCTCAAGTAGCTTCACCTTAATCTCATTTACATTAAAGCAGACTATTATCCGTCCATATGCATGCTGACTATGGTTAGATAGCCAACTCCATTAAGGACCCAAAATATGAAATTTATTCATATTGGCCAACTTGACTTTCGTCTCAAGCAAACCAATCAAAAGGGGTTTCATGGTAGAAGCAACTTAGAAGGATTGTTTATTCCTCTAACATTCTATGTCAAAATATTCATATTAAAAAGAAGTGGTTTTGAGGCTTTTACCCTTGCCCTTTTGGGATTTTCTTTTTCAAATAGAGAGGGAGTTCCCACTGCTCTCATCTGGATTGGTACCCGAAGAAGGATTAGAAGTTTCATCCACTTTTGCCATTTTGGCTTGAGAAGGCTTGTTTGGACAAATGTTTTCCTGGTTAGGGGAATCCACAGAAATAGATAATCGAGTTGAATAGGGAGAAGCATTATTAGACATTGCCATTCCTTAAACTTCAGTATTTTCACCATTAACTGGTTTTTGAGCTATAGCAAGACTATACATATTAGGCAAGGATTTGACTACTTGAATTACAGCAGATGGAGGAGCTTCTTCACTAACATTACTTACATGATCAGTCGATGGGCCAAGAGTCTGATGTTCATCAGAATGGATGTCTTCTACTTGAGTCATCAGCTCATGGTAGCTGCCAGTCTTAAAAACCTTACCCGTAAGTCTCCAAGTAAAGTTATGAGGCTTGGCTAGGGGGTGTCAATGGTACGATATAGCTATACTATCCTCCCATAACTAATTTGTAACACCTATATACCCCTAGAAGGATATATGAATGCCATACAAAATAGTAAAAACAAATCAAAGCATACAAAAACTTCCAATAAACAATTCAGGCAAACATACATTAAATTACATAGTACTTAACACAAACTCGCTGAAAAATCCAAACCAAACTGAACTATCATTGTTACAAACTGACAAACAAATTCACATATACATATGAGATACAAGCCCAAAAGTCAAACTAAATATTTTACATTATTTTCAAAATAACATTTAGACTTCCTTGGCCATTGCGGTTGTCTCGTCTTGGTCTTTATAAATGTTGCTCATAACCTACACAGGGCAAATCCACCATGCTAAGCATATAACTTAGTGAGTAATAACTAAGCTATGCATAATTTAACAATTAATCATACTGAATTAAGTTATAACACAAGCAGATATTTAAATTTTAGAACAGTTGCTTAATTAACGGAACTGGGTATTAAAGAAGGCACAATCCCTTCAATTCAAAACATCATTTTGTTTATTTCAAAATCCAACATATATCATAATACACAATCAAATGACTGCTAATCTATTAACAAAGGTGGGTAATGAGACTTATACAGAAAATACCATAATTGGTATTCTATCACAGAAGAGACTTATGTCTCAATAACAGAAGACACCGAAATGTCAATAACAGAAGACCCCAAAATGTCACAGAAGCAGCTACAGGCCCTTCAAGACATGCCTATTTACCTACTTTTGTTGACGGATTAGCAGTCATCTGATTGTGTGTTATGATATATGTTAGATTTTGAAATAAACAAAATGATGTTTTGAACTGAAGGGATTGTGCCTTCTTTGATACTCAGTTTTGTTAACTATGCAATTGTTCTGAAACTTAAATATTTGCTTTTGCTATAACTTAATTCAATATGATTAATTGTCAAATTATGCATAGTTTAGTTATTAGTTACTAAGCTATATGCTTAGCACGGTGGATTTGCCCCGTATAAATTATGAGCGACATTTATAAAGATTAGGACGAGAAAACCGTAATGGCTAAGGAAGTCTGAATGTTGTTTTGAAAATAATGTAAAATATTTGGATTGACTTTTGGGCTTGTATCTGATATGTATATGTGAATTTGTTTGTCAATTTGTAACAATGATAGTTCAGTTTGGATTGGATTTTTCAGCGAGTTGGTGTTAAGTACTATGTAATTTAATGTATGTTTACCTGAATTGTTTACTGAAAGTTTTCGTATGCTTTGATTTGTTTGTACTGCTTTGTGTGGCATTCATATATCCTTCCAGGGGGTATATGGGTGTTACAATTTTGGTATCAAATCCATGGTTTAGGTGTTTCTGGTTAAACCAACGCTTAACTATTTCTTCTATTGAGTGTACATGTTGTGTTTTAGGTTAATGTGGTGTCCCGTGTTTTTTCTATAGAATTTACGATGGAAAGATCTCGCGACTCTGCTAATGAAGTTGCTGAGAGCAATCAGCCGAAGCAAACTCATCCAGAAATACCTTGACCCTCGGGGGTCAATCGAGGTGAAGTTGGGATGCCACCTCCTCCTCCAACTCAGGGAGAGGCTTTAATTAAGTTGTCCCAAGATATGATGACGTTGCTGCATCGAATGACAGCGCCTAAGGCTCCAATTGATCGACTGGGGAAGTATGGAGCTGAGGAATTTACTGGGACGTCTCTGGAGGAATCTGAAAGGGCTGAGTTCTAGATTGAGAAGGTGAAGAGGGTACTGGATGAGATCAGTTGTCCAGCTGAGCAGATGGTGCACTATAGTGTCTCCCTTTTACAAGGAGCAGCTTATGAATGTGGAAGTTCGTTCTGAGGAGTCCTCAACTGCCGGATAAATGGAAGCAAATTTTGAACTTGAAGAAAGGATAAATGGAAGCAATTTCTGAACTTGAAGAAAGGAGTCCTCAACTAAGTATGTTACAGAGGCTTACAGAAAGGATAAATGGAAGCAATTTCTGAACTTGAAGAAGAGAAATTTATCAATTGCTGAGTATGATCGGGAGTTCAACCAAATCAATAAGTATGCCCCTGAATCTGTGCTTACTGAGGAGTTTCGATGTCACCAGTTTAAGGATGGATTACATGATTCCATCAAAGAGCATCTGGCGGCAATTACTCTATTGTAGCAAGTGACGTACCATCAACTGATATAGGCTGCAGTGAAAATTGAGAGACAAGAGGTGGTTAGGAGAGAAAGGAGTCAGAGAAGGGGTTTTGGTAGAGGAGGTCAGTCCTCGGGGAAACGGAGTCGGGAAGGTATTACTTCTGTACTAGAAAATACTCAAAGATCTGTGACACGGGGAAGGCGACAAAACTTTCCCTCTTCGACTGTTTCTGGTAGGGGGTCATCTGGAGGTTGAGGTTCTGAACCCCCAGAGTACCCTGATTATTCTGTACATCATTGGGGTGTTTGCAGAAGGGCCACAGGAGCCTATTTTTGTTTTGGTAGTACTAAACATAAAATAGCCAGTTGCCCTCTCAACCAGGCTCAGACATCACCAGCTAGTCGAGAGGTCTTTCATGCGTCTGCTGAAAATAAGGGGCGTGGTAAAGGTCAAGGAGGATCTGGGTAGAATAGACTGAATCGGAGTAACCCGTCGAAAACAGTAGATCGACCAGCTGTGGCTACTACTTCAGCTCGAGCTTATGCATTGAAAGCTCGTGAGGATCAGGATGCACCAGATGTCATTGCTGGTATTATTTCTCTCTTTGATTCTAAAATGTATGGATTAATTAATCCTAGATCTAAACATTCATATATCTGTGCTAGAGAAATATTTGATATAAAGATGTCTATAGACCAGTTAGAATATAACATTCATATGACCAATCCTCTGGACAGTAGTGTGTTGGTTAATCAGGTGTTTAAGAATTGTCCTATTATGATTAAAGGAACTGAGTATGTAGCGGATTTGATTAAATTGCCATTTCATGAATTTGACTTGATTATGGGTTTGGACTGGTTATCTAAGCATCAAGCAGTAATTAACTATAATGCTAAGACGATTATGTTTAGGAGACCCGATCAGTATAAGATGGTGTTGCATGGCGTCCGCACTAGTTCCTTAGCTAATGTTGTATTTGCTATGTAAGCTAGAAAGCTCCTCAGGAAAGGATGTGAAGCTTATCTAGCTTTTTACCTTGATTCCTAGAAGGAGGGTGGTTAGGATAAACTGCTTGACATTCCTGTAGTGAATGAAGTTTCATATGTGTTTCCTGAGGAATTACCTGGACTCCCTTTTGAAAGAGATGTGGATTTATCTATTGAAGATATACTTAGCACTGCTTCTATATGCAGAGCACTGTACAGAATGGCTCCTACTGAGTTAAAGGAGTTGAAGATGCAGTTACAAGAACTTCTAGATAAGGGGTTTATTAGAGCCAGTGTATTACCGTGGGGAGCACTGGTGTTGTTTGTTAAGACGAAGGATGGCACACTACCGATGTGCATCTATTAAAGGCAATTGAATAGAGTCACAGTGAAGAATAAGTATCCATTACTAAGGATTGAAGACTTATTTGATCAATTGAAAGATGCAGGAGTGTTTTCAAAGATAGATCTACGATCGGGGTACTATCAGCTTCGAGTAAAGGATGTGGATGTACCGAAGACTACATTTATGACCTGTTATAGACATTATGAATTCCTAGTAATGCCATTCGAGTTAACTAATGCTCCATCAGCATTTATGGATCTGATGAATAGAGTGTTCAGGCCTTATTTGGACTAATTTGTTGTGGTGCTTATTGATGATATCCTGGTTTATTCTAGGAATGAACAAGATCATACTGAGCATCTCCGAATTGTATTACAGACTCTGAGGGAAAGATAGTTGTATGCTAAGATGAGTAAGTGTGATCTCTGGCTTCGGGAGATATCATTTTTGGAGCATTTTGTCTCTTCTAAAGGAATTATAGTTGGTCCTAGTAAGATAGAAGCGATTGTTAATTGGAAGCCACCACGGAATGTAACAAAAGTGAGAAGTTTTTTGGGTCTAGCTAATTATTACCGTCGATTTGTTAAGAGATTCTCAGTGATAGCATCCCCTTTAACTAAACTGTTACGGAAGGGAGTGAATTATAAATGGTCTGATAGATGTCAGAGTAGCTTTGATCAGTTGAAAAGTATGCTTACTAAAGCTCCCGTATTAGTTTAAACTACTTTTAGTAAGGAGTATGTTAAGTATACTGATGCATCTAGAATTGGTTTAGGTCGTGATTTGATGCAGAAAGGAAAGGTAGTTGCTTATGCCTCTAAGCAACTAAAGACTCATGAACAGAATTACCCTACACATGATTTGGAACTTGCAGCAGTAGTGTTTGCCTTAGAAATTTGGTGACACTACCTGTATGGTAAAAGGTGTAGAATTTTTACAGATCATAAGAGTCTGAAGTATCTACTTACCAAGAAAGAACTCAATCTGAGACAACGACATTGGTTGGATATATTTAAAGACTATGATTGTATTGTGGACTACCATCCAGGTAAGGCTAATGTTGTAGTTGATGCCTTGAGTCGAAAGACCATCCCAACATTATCACTTAAATAGAATGGATGGAAACTGGGATCTGATGGAGCTTTGATGGATCAATTGAAAGCAAGGCCTACTTTGAGACAGGAGATTTGTGACACTCAAAGAGCTGATGATAAGTTACAACACCTCATCTTGGCTAATTAGGAAGGTAAATAGTTTGATTTTTCTATGCAAGGTGATGGTAAATTGTATTATAAGGATCGACTGTGTGTGCCAGCTAATGATGAATTGAAGAAGAAGCTGTTGTTTGAGGCTCATAATACAGTATTTACTATGTACCCAGGTGGAAACAAGATGTATCAGGTTTTGAAGCAGTATTACTGGTGGGCAGGTATGAAACGGGATGTTGTAGATTATGTAGCAAGATGTCTGACATGCCAGTAGGTTAAAGCTGAGCATCAGGTCCCATCTGGTTTGTTACATCCTATTTCTATTCCTTAATGGAAATGGGATAACATTACCATAGATTTTTTCACTGGACTTCCTCTCACTCAAAGGAAGTATGATGCTATATGGGTGATTGTAGATAAGTTCACACCAAATCTGCTCATTTTCTGCCTGTTCGTCCTGACTATTCTTTGGATAGGCTTGCAGATTTGTATGTAAATGAGATAGTGAGACTGCATGGTGTACCATTATCTATCATTTCAGATCATGATCCTCGATTTACTTCGAGATTCTGGAAAAGTTTATAGAAGGCTCTAGGAACTTAAGTTAAGTTTAGTACTACTTTCCATCCCTAAACAGATGGACAATCTGAACGAGTTATATAGATATTGGAAGATATGTTGCGGGGTTGTGTGTTAGAGTTCCCCGAGAGTTGGGATAACTATCTGACTTTGATGGAGTTTGCTTACAATAACAATTATCAGACGAGCATTGGCATGGAACCTTATGAAACATTGTATGGTAAGAAGTGTAGAACTCTAGTATGTTGGACTGAGTTGAGTGAAAAGAAGATGATCGGGCTAGAAATTGTGAAATATACTGAAGAAAAGATTCAGATTATTCAACAAAGATTGAAAGCTGCTAGTGATAGGTAGAAGTCTTATGTTGTTCGAAAAAGGAAAGATATTGAGTATCAAGTGGGTAATAAGGTGTTTTTGAAAGTGTCACCATGGAAACACATACTTCAGTTTGGAAAGAAGGGTAAGCATAGTCTGCGATTCATTGGTCCTTATGAAATTTTAAAAAGAATTGGATCAGTAGCTTATTAGCTAGCTCTTCCTAAAGAATTGACTAGGTTACATGATGTGTTTCATGTTTTTATGCTAAGAAGATATTGGCCTGATGTGTCACATGAAATTCCAGTGCAAGAAATTTAGGTACAACCAGATTTGTCGTATGAAGAAGGGCCGGTTTCTATCTTAGCTAGAGAGGTTAAACAACTCAGGAACAAGTCAGTGCCTTTAGTAAAAAGTACTCTAGCAACATCATGGACTCGAGGAAGCAATATGGAAACCTGAAGAAATAATGAAAGCTCAGTATCCTCAACTATTTTAACAGCTATGAATTTTGAAGACGAAATTCTTTTAAAGGGGAGAGAGTTGTAAGGCCCCAAAATACACCCTAGTTGAAATAATACATATTTATGAAAGTACATGTATGATAGGAGTTAGAATTTT
>JANSVA010423912.1:0-20273 GCA_025504915.1 Erythroxylum reticulatum | reverse complement strand
AAAAAGACACATATTCATGGAAACATGTTTTCAAGAATGATCTCCAAGAAATATTTCAAGTATAAGACAAGCAAGTTTTCAAGAAGTGCCATTTTGGGCAATGAGTTTACAACCCATGAATTATGTATTATGTGGGTTTGTGGTGGTCTCCTAAGTTCAGTCACATGCACATTGACTAAGTTAAAGGCTTCTTCCGCCTGCCCGCTAATGGCATGAAGCTCCTTCATGGACTCTCCTAAGTTCACTGCTACACAAGATCCTTATGGGAATTGTGTAGTACGTTCTGTTTCTAGATCCACCCAAGCCCTTCTAATGTGCTCATGTTATGTTAGCAAGTTTGATGCATTCATGTTTTGTGACTTGTGGATTTTGGCTGAAAGCTTAAGAAACTCATTTTCTATAAACTCAATGAAAGTTTTCCATGATAAGAAAAATGGTTTCAAAAGTTTTGCTTATCTATTTTTGTTATAAACTGTTACCCATGAGCTTTCAAGCTCACCCCCTTTTCACCCCATCTTCAGGTGATAGCTAAGAGATCAAGTAATCAAGTGCCTAAGGGGAAATTCTCCAAATTTGTTTAATCTGTAATTTGAGTTAGTTTTGGGAATGCACAATGTTATAGTTGCATACCTAGTTTATTTGTTTAAGAATTGTTGTAATTTGAGACTTTGAGATGAGGATGTAATATGGCTTAGAATGCTATTAAAGGTTTATAAAACTTTATTCTTTTGTTGTTATGGAAATATGAATTGTGTATGGAGGATATTGAGATGATTGTCATCTTGAACAGATGGTTTGAGCATAAATTGTGGACATACATATATGTACATATACACACGTACGCCTAAGTGAGATTCATAAGAAGGCAAGACAAGAATTATGATTGATAAGATGTAGTTGGATATGAAGAGACAATTAAGTTGAGATTTGAGAGTTTAATGATGTCAATTTGGTAACTGAATGGTTAAGCTCAGGACATTCCAAGTTTGCAAAGTGCAAAAATTACAAGCCTTCCATAGGGTAAAATTTGTGTTATGAATTCAAGGAAAAAATTGGATTGATCTAGGCTGAACTAGGCTAAATTGTCTTCTAAGAAGTTGTAGGTCTTTCTTTTAACTTTCCAACAGTATGTAGTATGATATTTTTGGACCTCTGGATCGAGAATTATGGTCCTTAGAAAAGGAAATACTTAGGTGTATAGAGATGTATCGTTTGTTAAGACGTATTGTCTGTAATGACGTCATATCGTCTGTGATGATGTCATTCATCTTAAGGGATGTATCGTCTGTAAAGACATATCGTCTGTGATGACTTCACATCATCTGTGATGATGTCATCCTCTATAGAGTTGTATCGTCAGTAAAGACGCATCGTCTTAAGACTTTGCTTCGTGTTAAGTTGACGCCGCATCGTCTTAAGACTTTGCTTCATCTTAAGTTGACCCCTCTTCGTCTTAAGAGTTGCATCGTCTTAAGTTGACTTTACTTTGTCTTAAGTTGACTTAGGTTTCATTTGTCTTTGTTTTGTATGCTTTTTGTTTCGTCTGCCCTTTCTGTTTCATCTACTTTTTGTTTCGTATGCCCTTTTTGCTTTGTTTGCTTTTTGTTTCGTCTGCCCATTTTGCTTCGTCTACTTCTTATTTCGTTTGCTTTTTGTTTGTCTGCCCTTTTTACTTCGTCTTCTTTCTACTCATGTGACCTAAACTTCTCCTTCTGTACACTATTCATTTGATGCTATCGTCTGCTCCATTTTAGACCCTTTAAACTATAGAATTTGTCTTTAAGGCCTTTATAGAAGTTACAGATCTTGAAGTCCTCTTTTGAACCCTCTAAGAATGACCCTAATCTGAAAACCCTATAGGAAGTTTTGCCTTTTTTCCTGAGTTAGGTGCAATACGATTGAGGTCAAAATCCTGTTTGATTCTTTCATCCATAACTTCATTATCCGACCTCCAAATGAGATGAACCTCGCATCTAGATAAACTATAGGGATAGAGCTATCAAATGATCTAAAGGAATATATTTTTTTTACCCAGCCTCTAAGATGTTCAATATCTGGATGGAAGTTGAGCATAGAATATTTTCTTCAGTATAAGAAAGATTTGAAAGATAGAGCCCGACATTATGGTATTAGAAATAAGGATTAACCGAGGATGACCAATGAGGGTTAAATGGGAATAAACTTACATGGCAACAAGCACAAGCACACGTCTTATGATAAGGAATGTTGGGCTCCAAAATCGGGGTCCAACACAGCTTTGGTATCAAAGCAAGAAGAGGAATCGATGATGGTTAAGGAAACTTCATTGAAATAAGTTCAGTGATTATGATTTCGCAAGAGTTGGGTTCCAGAAACGGTGCCCAACATTTATGTTATCTGAGCAAGAGTTGGGTTTCAGAAACATGACCCAATAGTTAGTGTGTTTGGGTGTATGGATGGAGTCATGAGGTGAAGGCGATATCATTAGCTATGTTGACCGAACGACCGGTAATCAGAAGGTAAATGTAGAAGGCTTGGCACTTGGTGACGTTAGCTAGGTGAGTGGTGGGAATGATGTTGTTACAAACCAAGTGTAGCCAAGGACGACCCTCTAGCCACAACTCGGAGCTTTTAAGGTAGAATTCGGCATAGTGTGGTCGATGCCAGTCAATGCCCTCTTGACAGAGGATACAGGCAACATCAGCTATAGGTGAGTTATGGATGAGTTGGTTGTAATGGCAGTGGCGACATGGGGGAAGATCATAGTGGCAGCGGATACTAGCAACCATGAAGGCATGTGGCTCCATAATACCACGGAAGTCAATGTCCAGTCGATCGTGGAATTGGGCATAAGTGTAAAAATGGTGAATAAGGTTATCATTACCTAGGGTACACTTCTAAACTAAAAAAATTAATTAGGAGGCATGAAGTTTCTAGACAAAAGGGTTGTTTAGGGGGCTAGAGGAAAAGGTCTCTCCTGAATGAGAGGTCTAGCATCAATTTTTTCGTATAGTTCCTCAAAGATATATTTTTTAGGGGAGTCAGACTCGTAAAAAGGGTAGGGTTTTTGGTTCAAGGCATTTTCCTACAGAGAGTACACACAGATAAACAAACTAAACAAACAAACAAAGCAAACCAAAACTGACAGCCTAAGCAACTAACAATGGTTAAACAATGATTCTATGTAACCTAAACAAAACTAATCTAAACCTAGTATTGAAGAAAGAATTAAATGTATAACTATTCTACCCTAAACACCAACAGAAAATAAGATAGAAGAAATAAAGAAAATGGAAAAAGAAGAGAAGATGAAGATACTTACAGAGAGGAGGAAGAAATTTGCACAGAGAGAGTGATAGGAACCGAGAGTGAAGGGTATAATGGTGGGAGATGGAAGGAGAGGGAGAAGACATGAAACAGAGAAAAGGGAGATGAGGGGAGGCCCCAAATGGGTGTTTAAACCGAATGAGGAGAGTCGAAAGGCTTAAGGGGGTAGGAGTGTGAAAAGATGAAAAATGGTAGAAAAAATATGAATGGGTAAATTATATATGAGGGTAGAATGGTAATCGGATAAGTAAAAATTGAATAAATGAGAGTGGGAGTTTGTGCAGATTCTATCTTCGCCGTGATGATATGGAATGCATACCATAACAAAGATATCTCGAGAGGAAAGGGGAAGAAATAGGAGCACTTCACCGCAACGATGTGGAATGCACGTCGTGTCAAAGATATCCCTAGAGGAAAGGGGAAGAAATAGGAGGACTTCTCCACAAAAAAGATATCCCGATAGCAACACAAAGAAACTAGAGGAACTTTGCCGCGGTGAAACCATGAGTTCTCCTAGGCGAAAGTAGCCCAAACTCAAAAAGACAGACAGAAAACTTCAAAAAAGAAATGAAAAACATGAGAAAGAAATATGGGACACAGGCTGGATATTCAGAAAACCTTTAAGGGCATATATATGGCCATAAGGTACCAAATAAGCTCAAGAAAAGAAAATGCAACACAATCATCAATACTAAATTTCTCCAAACTTGAAGATATATCATGCCTCAGGGCATTTAAACACAGCAAAAGAAAGGTAAGAGATAGAACTAGATGGGGATATTATTGAATTGAAAAACTACTAATTAAACAAAAAACTAAACTATTTTTCCTACTAGGGTAGTTTCTCCCCCACACTTACTTAGCAAACTAATGCACTAAAAGATGTCAAGAGTAATTACAGGGCAATGCACTAAAAGATGTCAAGAGTAATTACAGGGCAAAAGTAAGTAAACAAGTAAAGGAAAGAAATAACCTGAAAGTTATGGAGGTTTTTGGTTCTCATGGTAAAGCTTCAATAGATGGCAATTCACCTTAAGCTTGGATCCATTCTCTTTATGTAGAAGCTGTACCATACCAAAGTTGTGCACGTTTGTGACTGTATACGAACCATCCTAACTAATGTTAAACTTCCCTTACTTAAAAGTGAATCAAGCCTTAAACAACAACACTTTATCTCCCTCTTTGAAGTTCTTCCTCAGCAGAACTTTATCGTGCACAAAATTTGTTTTCTACTTGTAGAGTCGAGAGTTCTTTCACACCTCTAGCCTCAACTCTTCCAATTCTTGCAACTTCAACTTTCTCTCCATTCCAATAGATTCTAAGTCTGTGTTGTACTGCTTGACTGTCCAATATGCTTTAAGCTCCAACTCCACTTGTAAGTGGCAAGCTTTACCATAAATTAAGTGGTAGGGGGACATTCCAATTGGTGACTTGTAGGCAGTCCAATAAGCCTATAGTACTTCTTCTAATCACAAGCTCAAATCTTTCTCGGATGGCTTTACTATCTTCTCTAAGATGTGCTTCACCTCTCTATTAGGTATTTCAGTCTGACCATTAGTTTAGGGGTGATATGCAATGGAGAATTTGTGAGTGATACAAATATTTGAAAATAGGCTATCAACTACCCTATTACAGAAGTGTGTACCCCTATCACTCACAATAACCTTTGGAATCCTAAACTTATAGAAAATGTTGGACTTAAGAAATTTAGACACTGTTTGGGCATCATCATTTCTAGTAGGTACAACCTCTATCCATTTGGGCATATAATCTATAGCTAAAAGGATATATACAAAACCAAAAGATGAAGGAAAGGGGCCCACGAAATCAATCCCCCAAAAATTAAAGATTTCACAAAACAATAAAGGCTACTGAGGCATTTCATGCCTTTTACCTAACCCTCCAAAATGTTGACATTTTTCACAGGACCAACAAAATGTAAAAGAACCTTTAAAAAGGGTTAGCCAATAAAAACCAGAGTCTAGAATTTTCCTAAATGTTCTGCTTACATTGAAATGCCTTCCACAAACCATGGAATAGCAAGATGAAATAATGGCATCGAATTCTTCACTAGGTACACATTTTCTTATGACTTGGTCACTACACATCTGCTATAGATGAGGAGTATCCCAAATGTAATGCCTCACTTTGCTCCTGAGCTTTTGTGCCTGCGACTTAGATATAACAGGAGGGGTGAGTCTAGTAACGAGATAATTAACTATATATGCATACTAAGGTTCTTTTAAAACTAAAACATATAAAGTTGCATCAAGAAAAGAATCACAAGTGAGTTCAGAAGAGTTTACTCCCCTTGTATCTGCTTGTAGCCTAATCAAGTTATCGGTTACATAATTCACTACCCGGCTCGATAATTTATGTCGATGTCAAATTCTTGAAGAAGTAATGCCCATCTTATCAATCTTGGCTTAGATTGTGGTTTCTTGAGAAGATAGCGGATAGCTACATGGTTAGTAAAAACAGTTAGATGAGAATTTAACAGTTAAGGCCTAAACTTTTCTAAAGCCTAAACTACTGCAAATAGCTCTTTCTCTGTTGTTGTGTAGTTGATTTGAACTGCATCTAGTATTTTCGAGGCATATGCAATCGCTCTTGAGAGCTTCTCCTCCCTTTGGCGTAACATAGCTCTTATAGGACAATTAGAAGCAACACATGAAAGCTCAAAAGGTAATTTACAATAGGGGAGAAATGAATTTAGAATTTAACTAATCAAAAGAATCTCTACAAGAATCATCAAAGTCAAATTTTACATCTTTTTACACTCTTGTAGGAATAAGCTCATCCCTATCATTTCTAACCATAGTGACCCCACTCTTTTTAGGCGCTACATGTACCAGACTAACGCACTCGCTATCAGATATGGGATAGATGATCCTAGCACTTAGAAGTTTGGTGATTTCTTTCTTAACCACATCTAGGATTAGTGGGTTTAGTCTCCTTTAAGGTTATCTCATAGGTTTGGAACCCTCACTCAGTAGGATCCTATGTGTGTAAATAGTTGGACTAATCCCAGGCATGTTTGCTAAAGTCCACCCTATAGCCCTCCTATACTCTCTCAATACAACAAGGAGTCTCTATTCCTCACCATTAGATAGGAACCGACAATAATGACAGGTAATTTCTCATTAGACCAAGGAAAGCATACTTTAAAGTAGGGGGTAGGGGTTTTAATTCAATCTTATGAGGTTTCACAACATAAGGGATCAATTCATGAAGTTCAAGGGAGAACAGATTACTCCTCTTTCCTTCAACTAATAATAGTTTAGTTTCCATGTGGTCAGGTTTACAATCTCCTTCAATTCCAAGTGTTGAACCAACCTCAAGTTGATATATAGCAACAATTGCCTTGGATAAATCCTTCTGCATACCTGAATCATCACTAGGCAACAACTCATCCAAGTATCTTAAGCTATGAGAAGAATTAAAAGTATATAAGTTAGGAGATGTAAGGGGATTGAGAATAATCCTTAGAGTCAAGGTGTCTTTGCATTAAATAAGCAAGTGGAATAGCTGAAAGTGGACCATCTTTGTTATCTTCAGTCAGACACTTTTGTTTTGATAAAACAACATCATCAATTGCCACGTCAGTGTCAGCCTCCACGATGCCAGAATCACCTAAAATATTAATAGAAAACCTTTCCCTAATGGGGTCATCACTGACAATAGAAGGAATATAACTCACATATGAGTCAGTAGATGATATCGTTGCTTTGCAATTAACTACTGTATAGTTAAGTCATGTTATGTCACCTCCACATGAGGAAATGGAGGGAAAAGAATAAAAAGATGAAATGGAAGAAATGGTGTCTTCCTCATCAGTAGAATCAAGTGAATACAGTTCAGATCCAAAGGAATCATCTTGAAATTCAAATTCAAAGCAAGCATCATCAACAACAATATTAATCATGTTAACACCCAAAAGTGAGTAATCTTCATAAGGATGTTTCATTACTCCATACATATTAAAACAAACTTTGTGATCACCTACTTCCATTGTGATGGTGCCTTCTTTTATGCTAATCATGGTGTTAGCAGTCCTGAAGAAAGCTCTACTAAGAATTAGTGTGGTGTCATGAACAAGTTCAGAAGATATGTCAAGCACATAAAAATTAACAGGAAAAACCAAATCCTTAACATGGACCAAAATATCCTCTATAATGCCCTCAGGATACCTAATAGACCTATCAGCCAATTAGAGTACTACAGTGGTAGACTTAAAAGTCTTGAATCCCAATGAAGTGTAAACGAACTTAGGCATGACATTAATAACTACCCCTAGATCTAAGAAAGCTCCCCTATAGTAACTTTACCTAAAGTGCAAGGGATAGTAAAGGATCTAGGGTCTTGGCATTTCACAAGGATTTGAGGTTTAAATAGGGCAGACACATTTGGGCTTACTTGAACTCTTTCATTTGGCCTAAACTTCCTCTTACAGGTACACAGGTCTTTAAGGTATTGGGCATAATCAAGAACCTGTTTCACAAGATCAAGCAAAGGAATATTGACTTCCACTCTATTAAACAAATCAATAATATCTTTTTCATGCTTAGATTCAATCATTCTTTTTCTTATAAAGTATGAATTAGGAAAAGGAAGGTTGTTAAGATTTACCTCCTTACCATCGATTTTATTAGCTCCATACTTACTTAACTTAACATGCTCCCTTGTTGTTGCTTGTTCATGGTTGCTCTCAGAATTTGTTCCTTTATTATGTAAAAATGTGGACTCCTTTTTAACTAATAATGCTTTCTCCTTAGAGCTTTTAGAATTCTTTACCCTTGTAGGTGTGGGAGGCAACTCATCACATTCAATCTCCTCCTCAACCACTTCCTCATCCTAATCACTAAACTTCACTTGTTTCCCACTTCGAAGAGTGATGGCATTCAACCCTTAGGGTTTATAATAGTGTTTGAGGGAATAGTGCCACTGCTCTTAGCTTATTGCTCACTCATGTTATTGGATAGTTGGGTGACATAGGAGTTGGTGTTTTCAGTCTTTGTCTCCCATTGCTCCATTCTTTTCTCTAAGGCATTGAATCTGACAACATTCTTAGAAGAGTCTTTTTGAATCAGAGAAGCTAGGGAATTGAACTGGTTGTCATTAGAAGTCCTCTCCTCCTTCATCAATGCCACCATATTATGTAAGAGTTGATTTGTGTCTTCCTTTTATGGAATGGTTAAATTTTGCTGTTGGTTTTAGAATTGGTTAGTAGGGGGACCAACCCCTGCACCTCGCTGAAATCTATTTGGAGGTCTACTTTCTTCATTTCACTAACCAAGTCGAGGATTTAATTTCCACCCCTCATTATTTATATTAGAATAAGGGTACCACTTTTGATTTGGTTGACCCTAATAGATAACAGATACCTCTTTATAATGGTTGGGACAAACACTAGAAATAAACATCACAGAACCATAAGTTTTGCAACTAGGTGCAGTAAGATACATAGGGGTTGGTGGATGATGCACACTCATATTTTTCAACTCTATAGTAATGAGGGATAGTTGAGTAGTCATTTACTCTCCAAATAGTCGACCGTAGACTCAAGACTTTACATTCTTCTAGAGTGAACTATTGAAGCTCCTAACTTATATACTCCTCTAGTGTCCCTAGCATTATACTATTGGTGATTCAGAGCCATTTTGTTAATCAGATCCTAAGCCTCTTCAGCGGTGAGGTCTATCAGTGAACCTCCAGAGGCTGCATCCAACATACCCTTGTCTTGACTCTTCAACCCATCATAGAAGTACTGCACTCATATGGTATTTGATGGTGAGGGCGTCTTGACAATAGATCCTGAAATCGGTTCGAATAATCGTAAAGGGACTCATCAAAGTCTTGTCATGCAAAGTAAATCTCCTTTCTCATTGATGAAGTTCCGAAGGTTGGAAAGTACTTGTCCAAAAACGCCTTTCCTAAATTTACCCAATTGTGGTAGGCATTTGCCACGTGTCTCAAAAGACTCATGTACCACTCCTTTGCTTTACCCTTCAAGGATAGATGAAAGACTTTCCATAGCACTTGATTTAGAGAAGCACCCACCGGTTTCATGCTCTGGCAAATCATAGACAGTGATTTCAAGTGAATGTAGGGATCTTCTCTTTTCAAACCATTAAATTTAGAAAGAGAGATAATAATCAATCCTTTAATCCTAAAATTCACATCAAAATTAGGCCAAACATCAGTAAAAGGATCATAATTCACATAAGAGGTAGTAGCTTCCTAATGGTCCTTCTTCTAAGGTTACCATTGTTCTCACCAACTCGCTCCTGCTCCCTATTACATCTGTTATCACCATTCCTTGGTTGGTTAGTGTTAAGGTTAGGGTTTTACAGATTGGCTGGGTTTTCAGCCATTATCTCACCTTTTAATGATTCATTCTCACTGCTTGACAAGCTAGGCTCCACTGAGATATTCTCCTCTTTAATAACTACCTTGCTTATCCCTTCTACCCTTCTCCTTTCTATTTTTTCTCAGACTTCTCTCAATTTCAGGGTTGAAGGGTAGGAGTTTGGTTTTCTAGGGCATGCAGGGGAAAAATTCAAAAGAGAATAAAAGTGAACAAAATTGACTTGCAAGCTCACAAAGTCAAGTAAAAAGATGAGATGTGATGGATGCAATTCTATGGGTGTGTGAAAGTATGTATGCATAGGTAAAGATATTTTCAAAGTAGTGTAGGAAAGTTGGCCATGATGAAAGTGTCCTGAGAGGAATCCTCATAAAATCCTACAAGTTGGCCATGACAAAACAAGGAGTTGGTCGTAGCAAGCATTCATAGAAAGCAGCAAATAGGACTTTGAACTATGCAAATGTAAAATGCTAAGCATGAAAAATGAAGAAAATCAATATCTTTGTTTGAATTTCCAAAAATTTTGATGCTATGCAAAATGAAAACCTATACTATTGACAAGAACTAATTTCTTGGTTCCCCAAAAAATGGTGCCATTTGATTTGAACCTAGTCATAAAGCCCTTGAAGTTTAAATCAAAATCATCCAAGGATTGCACTACAGGGTGCAACCCTGGGTCATTCACTTAATCAAAACCTAAAATAAATGGTCCTAATTTAACCTATATGCCATGCTATGCAAACTAATTGAGGAAAAGGGGGTTTTGATTTTTGAAATCATTAATTGAACTAAATTGAATTGTAAAATGTATTTTTTTAAGATTTTAGGGATATAGAAAAAAGGAAAGATGAAAAATAAGAGATTAAAGAACAATAGAATCCTCTTGAAAGTGAGTTCTGGCTATCATAGTTCGAAATTGATTTTAATGGGAGTGGAAATCACTAAGCTTCAAGATGGTAAACCTTAAGGTACTCTTTAAGTCCAGGATCTTAATCAATGGGACTCTATTTACTAAGATCCTTTTAGGTGCTCTTCGTGTGTGTAGTAGGATCAGCCAATGCAATAGGTCAATGAAATCCAAAATTAGCTTAATACCAAACATAACTATGCAAGATAAGAGAGAATCAAGAAGATTACAAATAGACATATATGAAACTTCATATATTTAAGCTCAAAGCTCTACATAAACCAATTCAAACTATAAATAATGAATATCCAACATTTGATTAAAACTATAATCAAGTAGCTCAACTACAAATTACAAATCCTAGACCTAGGAATTTATAAATTCATAGCTGAACCATGGATTAAACTACTCCCATTTTAAGCTCATTAAACTCCAGCCAATGCTACACCTTAAAAAGGAAAAGAAACGCCTAGCCACACATTGCACTCGGAAGCTTCACAATTGGGAATGAATCTGGGTCACCCATGGTGGAGGTTTGACAGTGGAAAAATGGAGGAATATATGGTTGGATGAGAGAAAGATGATAGATGATCGATGGAGGCTATCCCCTCTTGAGTCCTTTTGTCACTTATCCCGAAATAGGGTTTCTAAATTGGTATTCAGGTCAGTTTGCACAAATGTTTAAGTAAAATTTCCAAAAATGGTTTTGAGTTTGAGTTTGGTTTTCCCGATAGGTCTTGTTGCTTGATCTTGTGAGTTGCAATTTCTCGGGCTTCACTATTGGCTCTACTTTTTAAGCATCCTGCACTAAAAAGCAATAGTTTGCAATATCAATTGTCCTAGAAACCAAGTGAGTGCAATTACTAACTAATTATGACAAATTTACCCTCAAACTATAATAATTCAAAGCAAGCACTCTTAAGCTAAATTAAGCACAATTTCCAACAAAAAGAGCCGAAAAGTATAACAAAAACCATGAAAATATCACTAAATAATATAGAAAACTTGTGTTCAATTAATGTGTCTAGGGATAAGGTGGGTTAAACAGGTTTTAAGGGTTTATAAACTACTATGTGTAAAAAGGGATGAAAAGATAAACTTGTAAGATATGCACATGGTTACGACTACTACTCTGCATTTATTGAAGCTACTACATGTTATTACTTTTTATTTTCTTTTCCCCTTTTTCTTTTTTCATTTGATTTTGAGTTTTTAAAACACAATAAAGAAACATTGAACAAAAAACAACAACTATGTGCAATGTGCTCTTAGCTTGTTATTCCATACTTAAGTATCACTTAACACTCTTGGGGTTTGCGGGTTTTAAAATTGGGTGATTTCAAGAAACAAAAGGTTAAAGGCTCAATATGGCTAGTAAGGGATAATAAAAGGGTAGGTCATTTAAGCCAAAGGTTAAAGCAAGAAGGCCTTAATCATTTCTATCTAGCATGCATCCAGTAGATTTAAATCGATTCAAAGCAAGTTCGGAAGGTAATTACATAAGGAAGCATCACACAAACAAGGAAATGAAATGACTATAGAATGGAGCTACAAAGGCTCAATTCCTCACATAGGCTTAAATGAAAATCCATTATGTTTCTATACATTATCTCATTGTTCAAGTGTCAAGTTCTGAGTAAGCTTATGTGGCTAACTACTTTCATCGCTCCACATGGTTCACTCTCCACTCAAGTAGCCTAATTTAAGTTCATGCTTGCATTTAATCTCATTCCAACTAGTATGATAAAATATCATGGCAACACATTCATCACAAAGATTCAAATGTAGGGGAAACGACACACCTAATACTAACAACCTAACATGCATCCTAAATGACATGCAAAAATACAATCATAAATGCAAAGACTACCTCCCTACACTTGAACAAAACATTGTCCTCAATTTGCAAAAGTGAACATACAGAATCAACAAAAAACACCATGAAAAATAAAACACAAAACACAAAAAATAATGAAATAAGAGATTAAGGGAAAGATGGGCTTATGGTGGTGGTGTTGATGGAAGTGGTACGTTTTTCCTCTCATCCTTTGGTTCTCCAACAAGCTATGATGCACAATAAATCTTCAAGTAACCTCAAAACGCATCATTGGGGACCTAAAGAACAAGAGAATGAAGGGAGAAACGATTTAAACCAAACTAAATATTATCAAACCAAAACAAAACCTCATTAACACAAAGACAAAAAAATGAAAGACAAACATGCTAAGTTAAGGTCATTAGTTTGACGATTCTATATGAAATCATAAAAGAGTGAGTAAAAGGAAAGAAAGTACTTCCTTCTCTTATGATAATGGACCTCGAAAGTAAGGCTTGCACCTATGCCCATTAATCTTAAAAGTTTCACCGTTTTCATTTTCTAACTCCAAAGCTCAATGGGGAAACACTTGAATAACCTTGAATAGGCCACTCCATCTTAATTTGAGCTTTTTGGGAAGTAACCGAAGTCGTGAATTGAATAAAAGCACTAAGTCCCCACTCTTGAATGCGTTTTTCTTAACATGGCCATTAGGTCGCTTCTTAGCCCTTTCCTTGTACAAATTGGCATTTTCATAAGCATCATATCTTAACTCTTCGAATTCATCAAGTTATAACAATCTCTTCTCTCCTACTAGTTTCCAATCCATGTTCAATTTTCTCATTGCCCAATAGGCTCTATGCTCCAACTCTAATGGTAAATAGCAAGCCTTGCCATACACAAGTCGATATGGCATTGTACCTATGGGAGTTTTAAAAACAGTCCTATAAGCCCACAACGTATCATCCAGCTTCGAAGCCCAATCTTTCCTTGAAGTGTTCACTACCTTCTCCAAAATCTTCTTCAACTCTCTATTCACCATCTCCACTTGGCCACTTGTTTATAGATGGTAATGGTTTGCCACTCTATGATGAACAATTATATCTTCTTAAAAGAGCCTCAAAGGGTTTGTTGTAAAAGTGGCTCCCACCATTACTTATGATAGATCTAGGCACCCCAATTCTAGTAAAGATCTTCTTGATAAACCTTTGCACCACCTTGCCATCATTTGTTGGAGTAGTTATTTCTTTAACCCATTTAGACATATAATAAACTCCAACCAATATATAACAGTTATTAGGGAAGATGGGAATGGTTCCATGAAATCCAAGCTCCACACATTAAATATCTCCACTTCCTTGATGTTTGAAAGTAAAATCTCATCTCTCTTTGAAACATTGCCCACTCTTTGGCACCTATCACAATATAATACAAAATCTCAGGCATCCTTGAACAAGTTCAACCATTAGAATCCACACTCCAAAATGCTAGCAGCCTTCTTGTTTGCTTTATAGTGTTTGACATAAAATGAACTATAAAATTGAGTCAAAACTTCAGGCATTTCATCTTCAGGGGCACACCTGTGAATCAATCTATTAGTACATATTTTATGTAACACAGGTTCATCTTAAATATAACGAGACTACTGAAGTAAGAAACACTTCCTTTGTTGATGCGAGAGATTAGGGGGAAGAATATCACCTGAGAGATAATTGGAATATTTGCAAACCAAGGAAAAAACGATTTTCTACCATCATTAAAGCCTTATTAGGAAAAGACTCTTCAATATCCTCTTCTTCATTTTGTCCCCTTCAAGTCTCGATAAGTGGTTAGCTACAGCATTTTTTACTCCTTTCTTATCCTTAATCTCAATATTGAATTCCTAGAGCAGAGGCACCCATCAGATGAGCCTAGCTTTGGTGTCCTTCTTTGTAAAGAGATAACATAACATTGTATGATTTGTAGAAATAATAACTTGTAAGCCCAAAAGGTAAGAATGAAAATTATCACATGCAAATACCACTATAAACAACTCCTTCTCGATGGTGGTGTAGTTCAATTATGCTCCTATCAGGCTCTTATTGACCTTAGTAAATTGCATGTAACCTCTTTTCCTTCCACTGTCCAAGTACACAGCCAATGGCATGGTCGCTTGCATCACACATGATCTCGAAGGGAAGTGGCTAATCTGGTGATGTCAAAATATGTGTTGTTGTAAGTGCCATCTTTAACTTATTAAAAGAATCTAAACAATCATCATCAAATATAAAAGAATTAATAAGTTAGTTAAGGGTCTTATTGCTCCTTGATGAACGGTCTGTAAAACCCTGCATCACCAAGGAATGCTCAGATGCCCTTCAGTCTTAGCTTGATCTATCTTAATCCCTTTATATGAGATCTTATGGCCTAAAATAATTCCCTCTTGTACAATGAAATGTCATTTCTCCCAATTCAAGACTAAATGAGACTCATCATATCTTTGTAACACTTTATCCAAATTAAACAAGGAATGATCAAAAGAGTCTCCAAAAATAGAGAAGTCATCTATAAATACCTTCATTAAGTCCTCATTCATATCCGGAAAGATGGCCATCATGCACCTTTGGAATGTGATTGGTGCATTGCATAAACCAAAAGAAATCCTCCTGTACGCAAAAGTCCTATAAGGATAAGAGAAAATGGTTTTCTCTTGTCCTTGTGGGTATATGAACACCTGATTGTATCCGGAATATCTATTAAGAAAGCAATAAAAAGTATGGCCAGCCATCCTTTCAATCTTTTGATACATAAAAGGTAATGCGAAATGCTCTTTCTTGGTGGCCAAATTGAGCTTACTATAGCCAATGCACTCTCTCCATCCTGTGATGCTCCTAGTGGAAATATGTTCACCTTTTTCATTCTCCATCACTATGATGCCTCCCTTTTTAGGTACATATTGTAACATACTTACCCACTCGCTATCTGAAATTGGGTATATAATACCTGCATCTAAAAACTTCACCACTTCCTTCTTCATAACCTCTTACAGGTTTAGATTTAACCTTATTTGCCTCTCTCTCATAGTCTTGCATCCTTCTTCAAGGTTAATCTTATGCATCACTACATTAGGGCTAATCGCCCTAATATCAGAAATTTGCCACCCTATGACTCTCATCCTTTTTTTAATGGTCTCTACAACTTTCTCTTCTTGATCAACATCCAATTGGTTGGAATTGATGATGGGTAAGGTGTGTTCCTTGCCTAGAAATGTTTATCTCAGGTGAAAGGCAAGGGTTTTAGTTATACAATGGGAGGCTTTACAATGGAAGATGGTGTGGGTGCATCCACTCTCTCTAATTTCTCTTGCTCACTCTCATCACACAATTCGTCTTCACTCACACTCTCATCCCTATGCACTTTAACAACTTTCTCAACTTCCTTTTTAACCTCCTTTACACAATCATCCACGACATCAATCTTCATACAAGCACTTCGATCCACTGACTTCTTCAAAGATTTAGTCATATTGAATTCAACCTACTCATCATCAGTTCTCAAAACCAATTTACCTTGATGCACACCAAGTAATGCCCTACCAGTATTTATAAAGGGCCTACCTAAAATTAATGGACAATTCCTATCTTTTGCAAAATCCAACAGAATAAAATCAACAAGAATTATAAATTTATCCACTGTTACCAAAATGTCTTCCACTAACCCAAATGGCCTCTTGATGGATTGATCCGCAAGTTGGACAAGCATGGATGTTGGCTTCACTTCTCATAGTCTCAATTTCCTAAAAATTGACAAAGGCATCAAGTTAATACTTATGCATAAATCACAGAAGCATTTAGAAAATTCAAAATCACCAACAACATATGGAATAGTAAAACTCCCTGGATCTTGTAGTTTTAAAGGCATTGTTCTTGTGATGATTGAACTACAATTATCCATCAAGTTCATCTTCTGATTGCCCTCCCAAGTGCATTTGTGTGTTAATATGTCCTTAAGAAACTTTGCATACTTAGGCATACACTCCAATGCCTCACCAAAGATAAATTAATTTGAAGTTTCTTCAAATTCTCCAAGAATTTGGAGAATTAAGTGTCGACTTGATGTTGTCTCATCCTCTGCGGGTATGGAATCTTAGGCTTGTAGGGTGTTGGTGTTACATATGGCTTCTCTTATTCTTTGTCTTCTACATGTTCCTTTTATTGGATATCTTTTTAAACACTTGGCTCCTCCAATTGCTTGCCACTCCTAAGTGTGATTGCTTTGAGTTGTTCCTTTGAATTGACCTCAATGCTGCTTAGTAAGCATCCTGCATTCCTAGAAGACAAAGCATTAGTAAGTGAACCTATTTGTACCTCCTAGTTATGGATGGATGAAGCGTGGTTCTTCACAATCTAGTCAAACTTTGCCTTTATTCTCTTCTAACTCTCTTCTTGTCTTCTTTGACCTTCTTTTTGGCTCGAGAACTTTGAACCCAATATGTCCATTAACTTGTCAATTTTGTTCTCTAAAGATCCAAGTTAGTTTGTTGATATTTGGGAGGTCCTTGTGTTTTCACTTGGCCACCTACATTGTTAGTGCACTATGAAAAATTAGGGTAGTTTTTCCACCCAGGATTGTAAGTGTTAGAGTATGGATTGTTATTACCTCTTTGTGGCTGACCCAAATAATTTAGTTGTTCTTTACCACTTGTTCCTAGCAAGAAACATTTAGTTATGTCATAGTTTGTCCTACTCACATAATTCATGACCATATAACTCACATTGTAGTTGTATGGTCTTGGCTGTGGATGAAGAAGCTCTTTGGATGTTGCTCAACTGCTTGGTGAGGACAGTAATTGTGCTTGTAAGGCTGTCACAAGTCAAGTAGAATCATTCCCTTTTTCTCCTTGGACCCTTGTCTACTCTTTTCATTTGACTACATATAGCTCTTACTCGCCAACTCTTACAAAAGGTAATGAGTTGCGTCAATAGTTTTCCTCATCAAAGACCCTTATGCAGTTTCATCTATTGTTCCCTTTGTACTCTGGGTTACACCAATGTATAATGTCTGCAAAAGAAATTCCCTCAAAAGATTATGGTAGGGTCAACTTCTTTGTAATTCCTTAAATCTCTCCCAGGCTTCATACAACGACTCCCCATCACTTTGTTAAAAGTTTGTGATCTCTTTGGTGATTCTTCTTGTCTTGGTCAAAGGAAAGTACTTAGTTAAGAAAGCTTGGTCTAGTTACTCCCAATTAGTGATTTGGATTACACTGAGTGAATTATACCATGCCTTTGCTTGATCCCTCAACATAAAAGAAAACAATCCCAACCTCATAGCATCATCAGACATCCCATTAAATCTAAAGGTATCATAGATCTCTAAGAAATTTGAATGATGGGCATTAGGATCTTTATTGGGCAACCCATAAAACTGAGAACTGCTCTGAATTATGTTAAGGAGTGCCAGTTTGATCTCAAAATTATTGGCTTGAATCGCTAGCTTTGTAACTCCTTGAGGACTAAAACCTGGCCTCATAAAGTCCATCAATGTCTATTCAAGTCATTCTTGCTCTCCTTCTTCTGC
The DNA here is from genome assembly GCA_025504915.1 of Erythroxylum reticulatum. Classification (NCBI taxonomy): domain Eukaryota; kingdom Viridiplantae; phylum Streptophyta; class Magnoliopsida; order Malpighiales; family Erythroxylaceae; genus Erythroxylum; species Erythroxylum reticulatum. Next base: position 2,318 of record JANSVA010423912.1, on the reverse strand, counting down.
CATATTCCTTTGTGTTTTTTCTTAATGTCTAGATCTTCTTAGCTCTCTTTCATGCCTTGTAATATCTGAAAACTCTTCTTCACTAAGCTCGTCACACCTTATCATGTTCCTTGTGTTCATGCACCTGTAAAAACGTAAGAAAAAGTATCAAACACTCTTAAATCAAAGTATGCTAAACAAAACAATCCCTGGCAACGATGCTAAAAACTTGTTGATTACAAAAACAAACTAGTTTTATGCTAAAAATTGCAAGTATACGGGTTGTTACTTGTAGTAAAAAGCAGATATAATCCTAAAGAGATTGTGTTTAGGAACCACTTAATTTAGGTTGTGCTTTGTTTAAGACTCAAATTTAAATGATAAACTGAAAAGTAAATTAAGGCCCTACTTGGCAATCAACGAATTGCATTAGCGGTTAGCTGATTATATCAACGGTTAGCTAACAACTGATTATATTAGCTAATTTGACCAACGGATAACATTAGTTATTTATTAAAGATGTTTGGTAAAATTAGCTATTTAGTATTAACTGTTTAAGTGTAAAATGACTTATGAGGGCATGACGTAAGGAAAAGAATTTATAAGGCCATGATTAGATATTTAATTTTTCAAAAATTTAAATTTTTAACTCTAATAAAAAAACATAAAACATTCTTAACCAATAAGCCATTCACCAAACACAAGGAGCTTTTAGAAATCAACTTATTGGGGTTAAATAAGCTAACCAATAAGCCATTCACCAAACACATCAATAGCTTTTTAAGATGGTCAAAAAGTTAACTTTTAGTCAATAAGCTAAAAAACCGCTTATCAGTTGTTTGCCAAACACCTCCTAAATCAAACAAGCTAGCAATGAACAAATATTGTAATAATGGAAATCTGCCAAAAGAATTAATCAAGTTATGAGAGAGGGGATTTTACCTATAATTAATGCTAATCTAGTCATTATATGTTTATGGGGTGTCAGTTCTAGATGATTATAGGGTTGATTACTCTTTTTAGAGTTATAACTATTCCCTAATTTGTAAATGTTAATCAAATTATGGACTTGCAATATGTCAATTCACAAATTACCCACAATTATAACTAGTTCTAAAGCTCTTTAATAAAAAATTGAGTCTTGCATGAGATCTCTCGCCAAGAAATTACCGACTAGATTGATTGAGTGGTCAATTAGATCGTTTAACTCTCGTTAATCCAATCTAATCATTTTTACCTGGCTAACCCTCTTGGTTTGTTACCGAAACATGCAAATATATTAATCAATCACAAACCTAAATCAATTAAACACAATTAAATTAGATTAACATTACATATAAGCAAAATCCCAAAGGAAAAGTTTGAACATTGTTAACAACTCAAAATCCATAACCATTACCCATCTCAATCTTACACATTAAATGAATAAAAAGGGAAATGAGGAGGAAATGAAAATTAGGTTGGATGATTTAGGGAAGCAGCAGCATTAGAAGATCACCTAATCTAAGAAGCATCGGCATCAAAACCCTCCTCTTCTTCCTTATCTTCTTTTCTCTCTGTGTTCTTTCTCTCTCTATCTTTTGGGTTTCCAAATGTAGTTTTAATGTAGAGTCCTTTCTAGGGTTACCTAATGATAGCGTTATAGTTTTTTCCAATTAAGGTAACCCTAGTGTCTTTCTGTGGTCCGAAAAGTCCGTCGAAAACTCAAATTCAAAAGTGACCCCGCATCTGTATGTGTTCAGGCCACAATCATGACCTTTAGTTCATGAGTGTGGTCGGTTTGTCTACTCTCTCTCACGATCGTGGCAAATTCTCTATGATCATGGCTTTTTGATCGAGCTTCTGTCACAATCATGGGCCTATGTTGGTACTTCAATCATGAATGTGGTAGATTTTCCGAGATCATGTGTAACATCCCATCACCGATGGGAAGGGTAAAACAGTAAATTGGAACGGGTTATAAGTGTGTAAACTCATCTCGGCACGAGCATGCATGTTATGGCCTCTCTATATATATATGAATGGCAATTTTCGTATATGCACATGACGGTACATGCATTCATGACATTTCCTGGCATATGTGTTTATACTTGTCTTTATTGTGAAAAATATGATATTGTGCTTGAAAATTTAATTGGAGTGAATTTTTGTGTGTTTTACATTTTTAGAAAATTTTAGAAATTTTTTGGAAATTTTTCGGAATACTTTTCCTGACCGGAAAAATTGCGAAGTGGAGGATTGAATGGATTTTCGGTACTGGAAATGACTGTCCATTGGCACTGGAAAATTAGATACATGATTTTAGGAATTATGAACTTTGAGCCATTGAAATTTGGAGT
>JANSVA010423889.1:0-20275 GCA_025504915.1 Erythroxylum reticulatum | reverse complement strand
CTTTCGAAAATATATCACCACAGTACAATATTGGTGTCATATTCAATAATACATCCTCCAGTACAATTGCATTGAATAAGTATTTATCATATCTAACTGCATACTATTTCCCATTTCTATTTATCCACAACTTTCATTTTCTCACTTTCTTACAGATCATTATCCTTCTCACTGTTTCCATCAGTTTAAACTTTTAACAATTGTTCATGCGTGCAACTCATACATATGTACCCATATAAGATCCTAATTCTGGCAATCTGATACCAAACATGTTGGACCCCATTTTCGGAGTCCAACTCTTGCGAAAAATCATAAGGCTTGAGCTGTTTCCAATAAAAACACCTTAACCATTATCGGCTCAACTTCATGCTCTACTACCAAAATTGTTGGGTCTCGATTTTTTTGGGGCGCAACTCTTGAAACTCATGTAAAATCATGAGCGTCTTACTGTAAAAAACCATTCATTTGGAAGGAAAAATCCTTCGGAAGCAAACAGCGGGCTTCACCGCGAAGAATTGCTTGTTTCGCTGCGGTGAACACATGCGAGAAAATCCCCTGGACCCTTCGAAATTTTGGCGCCTTGGCGAATTATTTCTTTCGTCACGGCGAAACTAAAATTTTATTTTCACCGTGAAGAGAAAGTTAACTTTTGCCGCGTCGAACCTACAATGCTATTTTCACTGTGGCGACCCTTGTGATTTTGTCGTGACAAAACCTTGGAAACTCAACCCCTAAACCTAAAATTTCCAATGGTTTCTACATCACTCTTTCCTTGCTTTCAATTTACGTTGTCCCAAAAATCACTCCCTCTAATGCATCATCATTTCATAACAATTCAATATTATCTCATCGTACTCTCTAATCTCTTTTCATTTAATTCACTCCTTATAATTAATTCTCCTCCTTCACAAAAATCCTATATCTCTTGGCTATAACATGTCTCTCTTATATAAATAACAACAATTCGTATTCAATAACCTCAAACGAAAGGAGTTTTATAAAGTTTCAATCACTTATAAACATGACATCGTTCGCTTGATACAAATTACACATGGACGCTTATGTTCGATACACCACTAAAGCTACTAAAAAAAATTAACTTACTTAGTACAAAAGCTAACTATCTTGTAGTTTCCAAATGCCTTTATGCTCTTGATCACTTGCCCTTTTGTTCATTAACTAAAGATAGGGGAGGAAAGGGGGAGAGCTTGAAGGCTCGTGGGTAACAATTTATAATAAAAAGATAAGCCAAAACCTCTTTTCAAAAACTCATTGCCATTTTACATTTTTGAAACAATAGAAATTTTGCAATAAGAATCATCAATCACTTGTTTCATGAATTTCTCAATTTGTCAAAAATTCATAATAGTACAAATCATGTATGCATCCATCATGTCAAGCATATCATAAGCACATAAGCATATCAAAATGGTTTGGGTAGATCCATAAACATGACACACTACACATTTCCACATAGTGGTCCTATGTAGTCGTAAACTTGAGGGAGTCCATGAGGAGCTCCGTTCCATTAGCGGGCAGGCAGGAGAAGCCTTAACTTTGTCAACGTGTACGTGACATTCTTGAGGGACTACCTCAAACCCACATAACACACATATTTCAAAATCTTGTAAGCTTGTTGTCCAAAATGACACTTCTTATAAACTTGCCTTTTCATATACTTGATATCCATTCTCGAAAACATGTATTCATGTCCATTTGATCTTTTCAAAAGAAAATCACTTTTATCATCACGCAACCCATGTAATAAACACATAACAAATTTCATATTGGACAAGGAATGTAGCACTTATGATGCAAATGAAAATCAGAAAACTTCTTTGATTTAGGAACACAGTAGTGGCTTATTCACTCTATTATAAACATGTATCCACCTTAATTTCCTTGCTTATAACTTGCTCAAAGATGCCTCTCCACTTGATCCTCTTGCTTTCCTTGATTTCCTTTAACAATAGCCAAAAGTTCCATTCACTAGGAATTTCAATTTATGATTAAGTAAATGAAGAAGTTTGACAATACTTTCTTTTAGAAAGACATTCCCCATTGTCTTAAGTTTCTAAATACTCAAAAATCATTCAATTTGGTTCAGCACTCTAAAAGTTATACAAAAAACATTTTTGGAATGGTCTTATATTGAAATAGTATTCTATGCTCCACTTACATCCAAAATTTGAAATTTTTAGAGACTGAATTTGAACTCAATTCCTTCATACAATTTGTATCCCTATGGCTCTAGTTTGCATCAAATTAAAAATCATCTAATTTGTACATCTACACAAAAATTTATGGTCAAAATACGAAAACATGTCTATGCAGGAAAAATGGGCTTCGCTGTGGTGAAGTCAAGACTTCGCCGCGGTGAAAGTCTCCAGAAACCCACACCGACGACCCATTTTGCTACTTTTTCCATCCTTTCACTTCCCCCCTTTTCATATACAACCCATATTAACACAAACCCATATTTTCTACTTCATTTCAACCCTAAAATCATACACAAACACATCATGATCCATCTTGATCATTAACCAAACAATAAAACATTAACATAAACCATTCATCAAAAACTTCCTACACCTATTCACTTTATTTTCACTTTTAACTTTCATCAAACATGCTTCATTTAACAAATCAAAAAGGGTTTATTTCTATACTTACTTGATTTATCCAAAGCTCTTCAATCACCATAAAACCCTAGCTCTTCTTTCTCTTCTTTTCTTCCTTTCTGTTCTTGATCAACCTCAAAATCACCTTAGATCTTCCTTCTTTTCTCTCAAGAAAAAAACCCTCTCGTTGTTATCTTCTTCTTAAAGCAAGACCCCTCTTCTTTTTTCAATTCATACATTTAATGGGTGTAAAAAGTCCATTCTACCGTTCCTTTTATGCCTTATGTCTTATAACCTAAGATGTTACTTTCTACAAAAAAAAAAAAAGTCTTATAACCTAAGGTGTCATGCCCAATTTGCTCTTATACAATCTTACAACTTTAATGCTTCAATTCAATCAATCCAAGAAATAAATTCTCCAATCATTGACATGCTAATTAAACTTCAAACAAAAATAATTAACTAATCAAGACCTTAAAAATTAATTGAAATCATGCTTATTGAATAAGAAAAGAATTCAGAGGCCAACAATAAGTGAGCAATATACAATCATAATAGAAATTGACCTAAGGAATTTACCAAATTATGAGAAAGGGGATTTTAGGTATCATTAATGCTAACCTAAATGATTATGGGTCAATGTAGTGTCGATTCTAGACTATCCTAGGACTGATTACTCTCTCTCGAGTTATAACCATTAAACCCTAAATTATAAACCCCAATGAGATTATGGAATTTACAATCTCATAATTTATAAGTTCCAATTAGATTTGAAGCACTCTAATAAATTATCGAAACATCATATGGGATCTCTCTCTACATAATTACCAATATGATTTGTCACAGTTTCTATTAAATCACTTAACTCTCATTAATCCGATCTAATCATTTTTTTATTTAGTTCACCCTCTCAGTTTATTACCGAATTATACAAGAACGCAATAAAATCATAACATTCATCTAATAAACATAATGGACTAAATTATCATTAAATCAAAACAAAATCCCAAAGGAGAGTTAGAACATCATCAATATTCTACCATCTATCATCATATCGTCCATCCCAACTTTATACATGGATAAAATTGAAATGTAAAGGAAATAAAAAGTTAGAATGGACAATTAGGGAAGGTAGCAACTTCAAGAAAGCTCTTGATCTGGGAAGCACATTAAGACCACTTCTTCTTCTTCCTCTTCCTCCTCTTTTTCTCTTCCTCTTTCTCTTAGTGTTTCCAAAAGTGGTTGCACAAAAAAACTCCCTTCTTTCCTCTCTTGTTTTTTTTAAATAGTCTCTTATATTTTGGGTAATCGTAAGTGTCTATGCGTTTGCTCGACATAGGCTGCGATAGTGGCTCTCCAGGCCATGATCATGGCTCACATTTAAGCCTTCTGTCATGATCGTGGCCTGTAGGGCCACATAGGCCACAATTGTGGGCCATTCCTGGAGCTTCTGTCTGTTATGGCCTTGGTTCCCTCTGAAACTCCTCCGTTCTTCAATGTTGATCCTAAAACATTAGCAAAAATATCAATGTACCTTAAAAATATAATATTTAAGCTCAAAAACTTGTACTAACCCATAAAACACTTAAAAGCACAAATAATTAATAAAATAACACAATTCTAGCCTAAACATATACTAAATGATCAAATTAACAGCTAAACATATATCAAACTATTCCTTAAAACACAATGTAATTTACACTTAGCAGATCACCAAACTTAAACATTTGCTTGTCTTTAAGCAAACAAAACAACAAACAAATCAAGAAAATACAAAACACGCATATGCAATAACGAGACAATGGCTTCAACTTAGTGAAACAAATTTAACTATGAACATAATCCTATAAGTCATTCTAACTTATTAATAAGCGAAACCCATGTCTAAGCACTTTGGACCAAATATACAAACTAATCAAAATTTTATTGTAGAGTCTATTCACCTCTATAACTTGCATAGACACATTGATAATCATCTAGTGAAATTAAAAGTGTAGCTATTCCTCAGCAGGTTTTCATGAAAAATCAAGTCACTAATAAGTTTGGTAGGTTTTTATTTGAAAACATTCTTTTTGTTGATTTTTCTTTAAGGACATGAACCTAGTCCTTTCACGCGGAGGCAAACATTTATAATGAATGTTGATCCGGTTACTCAACTAAGTCATATTGTTATTAAGTTGCTTGGTTGGAATGTCATTATAGTCTTTTTACATGAAAGCACATATTTGTGATGCGTGTCGTTTCGGTTACTCAGCTACATCACATTTTCAACTAGCTACTAGCTCTATTCATAAATCGAAGACTAGCGGAATAGTTATTTTAGTTAAAATTTATACAACTTTTTTTAACACTAAATTTTACCTACCTTATTGCTTTAGCTAATCATTCTCATGAAAATGTACTTATAATGCCATTTATTTGATTGGCCTAAAATTATAAATGAGTATGGCAAGTTCCTAGGATGAATGGACTAACATTGTATCCTAATTAACTAACATATTTAACCCTAAGTAACTTAGGTCATTAATTTCACAAGCTAATAAATCTTCGTAACCTAAAAGGCTATGTTTAAGGCTAAATCTATCCCGTTAAGTCCTAGCCATTGACGCATTCACACAATTCATAATATGCAACCTAAACACACTAACATAACAATATGCAAAATTCACTCTTAAAGCAAAACACATTACCCTCATCACTCTTTCACAATACATTGTCCTCAATATGAGAAGGATACATACAAGCACATAAGGGGGAATGAAACAATATACAGAAGGCAAAATAATAAAATAATAACAAAAATGAAAAGAAAAGGGTTAGACCACAAAACCATCATGGTGACTGAGGTGGTGATGTTTCAGAGGTAGAGTTATAAGTGTGAATTGCATTGTGTTTTAAAGCTTAGTTTGATATGTATTTAATTGTTAATTCCATCGTTTAGTATGTGTTTAGGCTAGAATTGTGTTAGTTCGTTAATTATTTATGTTTTAAGTGTTTTATGGGTTAGTACAAGTATTTGAGCTTAATTATTATTTTTTGAGGTATCTTGATATGTTTGTTAGTGTTTCAAGGTCAACATCAAAGAATGAAGAAGTTTCGGAAACACTCAAGCCAAAACAACGACCCATGATTGTGGAACAACAGGCCACGATCATGACAAAAGAACCAAAGTTGGCCCACAATCGTGGCCTACATGCTATGATCGTGATAAAAGCCCAAGACATGGCCCACAATCATGGCAAGTAGGCCACGATCATGAAAAAGAGGTAGATGAGCTTTTTGCATCAACCACTTTTAGAGAATTATCGGGAGATAAAGAAAGAGAAGTAGGAAGAGGGAAGAATAAAAGAAGGCGACTCGATGTACATTCCAGATCAGGATTTTCCTGATATGATTACCTCCCGTAGTCCGTTCAATTCATATTTCTTATTATTTCAGTTTTATTATTATATAGAATTGGAATAACAGTTGATGATAGGATTTTTGGATGTTGATGATATTCTAAACTCACCTTCGAAATTTTATCTTTAATTTAATGAAATCCAATTATTTATGTGTTATTTGGATTTATTGTGATTTAATTCTAGACATGCATAATTAGTTAATAAACTAGGAGGGTGAATCGAATGAAAAATAATTAAATTGGCCTAATGAGAGTTAGGTGATTTAAAAGAACAAGAATTAAATCAAATAGGTAAATTGTGCGAAAAGAGATCTTGTATAGGTTTCCGATAGTTTATTAGATAACTTTAAATTTAATTACATTTTTAAATAGGTTGTTAATTGAGAAATTGCAAATTCCATAATTTGATTTGGGTTGATAATTTAGGTTTAATGGTTATAACTCGAGGGAGAGTAATAAACTTTAGGACCATCTAGAACTAATAATCTAGTAATTCATAATCAATTAGGTTAGCATTAAAGATAGGTAAAATTTCCTTTCTCTCAATTGTTAATTCCTATAGGTTGATTCTTGAGTATGTGTTGCAACTGCTAAATTACTATTTTCGTGATTGATTCTTGAATTGATTTGTTTGATTAAATTGCATTCTTATTTTAGTTCTGTTACATTTTGAATTTTTGCGAATTGTTCTAGCCTTAGATTTTATGATTATATTAGCTCTCCTCATGGGATCGACACCTTAGGTATTACACGAATGACCTATGAGCTTATGGATTATCGAGGTTAATCAATTAAAAATTACATAAATCAACAACCACAATCAAGTTTTTGACGAGTTACCAGGGAGATGATTAGTTTAATTCTACAGTTTAAGGCATTTTAGTTAATTTTTTTTAATGTTTTGTTGTTTCTTTCTATTTCTAAAATTGATCTCTTGCATAAACAGAAGAGTCACGAGAATATCGAGTTGTTAAGCTAAAACCTTAGATTTAGACATCACTCAATTAGAGTAATCCATTAAGAAAGCTTCACATGGAGAAGAAGAAATCTCGAAAGCAACAATGGCCAAGATTTGGACCACGAAGCGAACCAAAGACGTCAATAACAAACTCTTATAAAGTTTATAAGACCAGGGTTTAATGCAGCTAACCAAGGAGTAGCTAGGCTACCCATACAAGCAACATCTTTGGAAATCAAACCAGCCCTCCTAAACATGTTTCAAAATATAACGTGCAGCTCTATGGACTAATAAATGAAGATCCTAACAGATATATGGTGAACGTCCATGAAATCTATGATACCTTTTGGTACCATTAGATGTCAGAAGATGTAGTCAAAATGAGGCTCTTTCCTTTTACCCTTAGAGATAAAGCAAAGGCTTGGTATTATTCTCTTAAACCAGCCAATGTCACCACTTGGGATCAGCTAGTTCATGCCTTTTTAGATAAGTAATTTCCCTACTAAGACCACGAAGATCATCAAGGAGATTACTAAGTTCCAACAAAGTGACAGGGAATCGATCTATAAAGCATCTGAAAGATAAAAGGATTTGTAATGAAAATGCCCACGCCATAAATTACCCAAGGAATTCTTGTTGCAAAAATTCTATAATGGAGTAACCCCACTTATGAGAGGAACAATTGACGCAACTTCAGGAGGATCATTAATGAAAAACATGGTAGATGAAGCAGAAGAGTTAATAGAGGAGATGGCAAGTAATAGCTGCCTATGGACAAATAAGTAGAGTAGACAAACCACTACCTTCTGAGAACAAAAAGGAACTATAGTTGTTGATCAAATGACAGAGATACGAGAAAAAAATTGACAACCTAACTCAATAGCTCAACAATATGAAGGCTTCGTCCTCATCTTTGGTAAAAGTCGTGCAACTTAAGTGTGAACTCTGTGGATAGATGGACTATAATATAGTGGACTGTTTCTTGATGAAAGAAAGTGATCCAGAGCAAGTAAATTATATGGGAGCTCAATATGGATGAGGAGGGGGAAATAATCCCTACTCCAACACTTATAACCCTAGGTGGAAGAATCACCCTAACTTCTCGTGGACAAACAATGTTGGAAGACAGTTCAGACCTCAAGGATAACCAGGCTTCCAACAAGATAAGCCAAACTCAATGGAATCAAAGTTGGATAAGATTTTAGATAAAATTGGAGGCATGGAGGATGCACATAGGAGGCATGAAAGCAAATTTGAGTAAGTCACTGAGAACCACGCCTCTTCAATACATAATTTGGAGGTTCAAGTAGGTCAACTAATGGAAGCAATTTCTACTCAAAATATAGAAACCCTTCCAAGCAATACTGAGTCTAACCCAAAGGAACAGATCATGACCATTACTCAGACCCAAGAAAAAACAAACAAACATGTGAAGGAAAACGGAGCTAAGGGAGAAAGACAAATAATTATGGAATTCCTTCCAAATGAGCTCATAATTGAGCCAATCAAAGAACCTCGACCTGAATTTTTGTACCAGCATAAGTTAATTTCAAGTAGGGCTACAAGGAACTATAACGAGGTTAAATTAAACAAGGTTAAAGATATAACAAAACATCTATAAACGAAGCTCATGCTAAAGGAATCAAATAAGAAGAAGGTTAAGGAGCGCATAGCGGAAGAAAATCCTAACATGGCTTAGAAGAAAGAGGACCTAGGGGATTTTTACATTCTTTGCAGTATTAATGGAGTCAACATAGACTGGGCATTCACAGATTTTGGAGTGAGTGTTAATATATTGCCCTATATCTTTAGTAAAAAATTGAGGTTAGGAGAGTTAGAACCCACAAAGATGCTAGTGAAGATGACAGACAGAATAGTTCATAGACCAAAGGGGATTATTAAGGATTTCTAAGTGTAGATTAATATATTTACCTTCCTCATAGGCTTCTATATATTGGATATTAAAGAAGACGTGGAAACTCCTATAGTCCTTGGACGACTATTCTTGGCATTGCTCGCTCCATAATTGACATTAATGGGGGTAAATTGTCTTTAAAAGTCGGTAAGCATCAAATAACCTTCAAAGTGTTAAAGAAAGACAATAGTTCTCCTTTACCTCTAGCTAATATCAAAGAAATCGAACCTCAAGGACGATGGGAAGATATTGAGGATCCTAGGAATACATTTAGAAAGAAACAATCGAGAAGAAGAAAGTGAAGGAAGGAGAATCAGAAGGAGAGTGGTATCCAGGGCATGTTAGCTCATATGCAAATTGTAAGATTGATGACTACATTATCATTACAAGATTCGTTCAAACCCCCTTGAGCACAAAAAGAGTTTCGAGCTGCTGACATTAAAAGAAGTGCTACATGGGAGGCAACCCATGGATTCTTAATTTGATGTTATTACCTTTAATTTTTTTTAGATATGTTGAATTTTGTAGTTAGGTTCTTGTATTCCAATAAAATCGAGAAGACATAAAACTTCGACATGAATTTGATGATCAAGGAAGTAAGTAAAAGAGAGTTGAAGGGGTCATAAAAAGTTAAGAAGTGATTTCGGAAAAGTGGGAAAGGATAAAAGAAGAGAAAAATTAGAAATTGGTGGAAAGATTGTGGCTTGCGATAGGGTAAAAAGGGGACACCTGAATTTCAGTTTCAATTTTTACCATTTTACCCTTCATTCACCTATATAATCATTTGTTACTTCATTTTTCACTCACTTTCATTTTATCTTTATCTCTCTAACTTTAAAATCTCCAAGCACTCTTACTTCTCTCTAACTAAATTCCAAACTTCCAATCTCCTCTAACTTTTACCTACTTGCAAGCTAGTATGTCACGCATTAAGTAGTCAACAAAGTGCGATCAATCGTTAGGACGAACCTAAGTCCCTGGACGAGGGAAAAGGAATAGGGAAGTGGACTTCAGAGTACCCTTCCCAATCTACATAGGGGAGGAAGGTATTTGTTTCCAATCCCTCAATGCTAAACAAATTATAGTCTTGAAATATTTTGATTTTGATACACTTGATAGGCTAGAACTACGAGATAGGGTAAAGAACTTAGCAGAAAGAATTTAGTGAGCGAAGTCCATACACTTTCAATATCTTGTCTACAAGGAGCTCACTTTAGAATTCTTCACTTCCTATATTACGAACCTAGTAACCTTAAAGAAATGTGGTTTAGGTTATGGGGACGAAACTATGAGTTGAACATTGAAATCATATGCAATATTTGTGGGTTCCCTGAGTCTTCCATTATCGATCAGCATGATGACTTTTGTGCTTCTTGCTATTAGAATGAGCTCATTGGGTTAAAGCGATTTGACGCTAAAAATGCTCACAACAATATCATAAGAACCCATGAGCACTTGTTATTCAAAAATTCATGTGTCAATTGGTTTTTGATAAATCAGAAACCAACAAGTGATCAATAAAGGAACTTTTTCTTGTTGTGGTGTATGGATCACAATATCCCAGTGTGCACCTCCACATATATGCTGAATGCTATTGTTACAATTCTACATAAAAGGAGCAACAATGTGGGTATGGGGTATTTAGTTTCTACCATTTCTGAGTATTATGGCGTGGAATATAGTGGTTTAAGTATCCACCTCCTAGATTTTCTAAATCATCATCATATATAAAGTGCTAAAATCTTTAAGTCCAATAACATGGAACTTTGGGATATCATCCAAAAGACTCATGTGAAAATCAGGGCTAGTTAGACAAGTTTGAGCACATCACCACCTCAACTGGAAGAATATGTCTCAACTAGTAAGGAGTCTAAAGAGGAAGAAGATATCGAACCAGTATGGAAGAAAGTTCTTGATACAATCTCCACGAACACCAAGGTAGTTACAGATACATTTATGGAGATGGCCTGAACTCAACGACATTAGAGCCAGGACATAGGTCGTATCCATCATTATTTTGAGGTTCAGGGCATCTAACTACCACCTCCAACATCATCCCCGCCTCCATCACCATGATGCTTTGTTTCTAACCCTTTTCCTTTAAATTTAGTTTTTTTTTGGTTTGGTTTTACTTTTAATTTATGTCTCTTATTTCCATGTGTGTTTGTTTGTCCCCTTCTCACATTGAGGATAATATGTTGTTTAAGGATGAGGAAGGTTGTGTGTTTTGCTTTAAATGTGAATTTTGCATATTGTATGATAGTCTATTAGGTTGCATTTTGTGAATTGTGTGAATGTGTCAATGACTTAGATGGATTGAAATTGATTTAATGTTGAACATAGTCTATTAGGTTATAAAGAGTCATTAGCTCGTAAAATTAGTGAATTGGGTTCTTTGGATAAATATGCAAGTTAATTAAGATTTTTTATGAGTTTTTCACCCTCTTAATTGTCACACTCACTTATAATTTTAGGTCTTTTGACTTAAGTAGCTCTACTAGTATTTTTTCATGAAAAAAAAGTAACTTAAGCAACAAGGTAGGCAATAAAAAAAATTTGTTTGTTAATTTTAAATAAATTACTATTTCGTTGGCCTTCGGGTTGTGAATAAAGCTAGTAGCTAGTTGAGAATGTGATATAGCTGAGTAATCAGATCAACACAAATCACAAATGTGTGCCCTTATGCCAAAAGGCTATAATGACATTCCAACCAAGCAGCTTAATAAAAACATGACTTAGTTGAGTAACTGGATCGACTTTCATCACCAATGTTTACCTTCGCATAAAAAGACTAAATCTATGTCTTAAAAAATTATAAAAAATGTTTTCTAATAAAAACCTACATAACTTGTAAATATCTTGACTTTTCATGAAAACATATTTAGAAGTAGTTACAGAGTTTGAATGACCAAAGAATTATTAATGTGTGGGTACAATTGAAAATTGTGAATATTTTAACACTTAGGTCTTGACTAATATGAATATTTAGTTTAAAGCCCCTAGATGCAAATTTTTCATGTTAATGATTTGAAAGAACTTGAATGATTAAGTTTAAAATTTAATTTTTTTTCCTGAAGTTGAAGTCATTGTCTCATTACTACATTGTGTGTTATGTGATTTTGTGTGTTTGTTATTTTTTTTGCTTGAGAACAAGCAAACGCTTAAATGTAATGAAGTTGATAAATGTGAATTGCATAATATTTTAAAGCTTAGTTTGATATGTATTTAATTGTTAATTTAATCATTTGGTATGTGTTTATGTTAGAATTGTGTTAGTTTCTTAATTATTTACGTTTTAAGTGTTTTATATGTTAGTAGAAGTCTTTGAGCTTAATGGTTGAGGTACCTTGATGTGTTTGTTAGTATTTTAAGGTCAACATTGAAGAACTAAAAAGTTTCGGAGACACTCGAGCTAAAACAATGGCCCATGACTGTGACATAATGGCCTACAATGATAGAAGGCTCAGATGTGGCCCACGATTATGACATGCAGGGTCATAATTATGATCTACGTTGGGCAGACGGTCAGACATTAAAAAACATCAAGTTTTGAGGGATTTTTTGGATCTTTTAAACCTCGAATAAATCCTAGGATTGCTTATAACACAAAATGTATTTAAAGAATAAGAAAAAATAGGTAGAGGAGCTTTTTGCATCAACCACTTTTAGAGAAACCCTAGAGAGAATTATCGAGAGATAGAGAAAGAGAATAAGCAAGAGGGAAGAGGAGAAGAAGCCAACTCGACGTACTTCCCAAATCAGGAGTTTCTAGGCATCGCTACCTCTCGTCTATTTGAGTTTTATTATTGTATAGAATTGGAATAACAGTTGATGATAGGATTTTTGGATATAGATGATGTTTTAAACTCATTTTCGAGGTTTTATCTTTGATTTAATGAAATATGATTATTTATGTGTTATTTGGAGTTGTGATTGAATTCTAGACATATTAATTCAATAATAAACTAAAGGGTGAATCAAATGAAAAATAATTAAATTAGCCTAACAAGAGTTAGGTGATTTAATAGAATAAGAATTAAATCAAATCAGTAAATTGTACAATGAGAGATCTTGCATAAGTTTTCGATAGTTTATTAGAAAACTTCAGATCTAATTAAGCTTTTGTATAGGTTGTTAATTGAGAAATTGTAACTTCCATAATCTGATTAGGGTTGACAATTTAGAGTTAATGGTTATAACTCAAGAGAGAGTAATCAACCTTAGGACCGTCTAGAACTAATAATCTAGTCATTCATAATCGATTAGGTTAGTGTTAAAGATAGGTAAAATTTCCTTTCTCTCAATTGGTAATTCCTATAGGATGATTCTTGAGTGTGTGTTACAGATTCTAAATTATTATTTTCATGATTGATTCTTAAATTGCTTTGCTTGATTAAATTGCATTCTTATTTAGTTTCATTACATTTTCAATTTTTGTGAATTGTTCAAGCCATAGATTTTTTGATTATATTATCTCTCCTCGTGGGATTGACACCTTAGGTACTACACGAATGAGCTAAGCGCTTGCAAATTATCGAGGTTAATTAATCAAAACTTACACACATCAACAACCATGATCATAAAGACCGAATGCGTTTGATGTTGAGTTAACTTTCCTATCTTATAATTAATTCAGAGAGAGTAAGAGAATTAGTAGCGCAATGCATTCCGAATCATTGATATTTATCTATGGAAATGTAACAACTTTAATTGTATAACAATTTAAAGCTACCCTAAACATGCTAATTTATAATCGTTAGCTTGACCTTGTATCATTAGAAATTTAGTCGGGATTAATTATAAGCAGCTTGTTTCCACCCTTTTTGTTTAACATCAGTTTTATAGCTCTAAGTAAGCTACAAATTGCAAAATGATCATAAGGAAAATATTGATAAAATTATGAAAACCAATTAAGCTCAATAATGTCTGTTTTTTGAGTAAACTGTAAATAAAATAAGGAATAACAAAACTCCACGAATCTCCCATAGAATCCAATGGTTTGTCTGGTAAGAGGGTGAGTTGTTCTTTTATTGGCTATTTCTCATTCTCCCTTATCTCCTCTTCTTCTTTAGCTTCTTAAACAGAGACTTTCATAGCTTTTTCAAACTTGATGTCCATTATCATCTGTTCTTCATCCTCTTGTTCCTTCAAAGATTTGAGCACATCACTAATCATGTTGAATGTCACTTGGTCATCACTAATCTAAACGATGAGGTTCTCTTCATAGACATCTACCCAAGTTTTTCCGATGTTTAAGCATGGTATACTAAGATCTAGGGAATAATAAGGAGGTTTTTAATTCTTTTCTTCATCCTCTTTCTTTATCTTTTGGTTTTCTATAAGATAGGGTTCAGCTTGACTTCCCATTGGTTTTTCTTGTTGTTCCCCATTTCTAAGTTTGATAGCCTCATATTGTTCTCATTGAAGTAATTCATATTGCTCAGAAAGTCTTCCACACTTCTTTTACAAAATTCACAGGAAAGTTGTCTCACTTGAATCTCCAGGTTGTTAATAGAAGAGGCATGATTTTTTGTTACTTTATCAAATTACTCTTCCAATCTCTTTTGGGTCTCTTCCATGTCTTTTAGCTTAACCATGATTTTGTCCAATTTGGAATCCTATGAACTCGACTCATCTTACTAAAATCCTAATAGGTCTTGATGTCCCATGTGAGTAATTACATTGTTATATCAATAGAAATCTTGGTGGTTCTACCACTCCGAAGTGTACGTGTTCATATAAAGATGATGATTTCTCTAACTAAATTGGGGCTCATTAAAATCCATAAGAATCCTTTTCTCCTTATAATATATATCCTCTATGATCATTCTTTTCATCTCTTCTTGATATTTAATTTTCTGGATTCTCCATTGCCACCTTGTAATGTGCAAATCAATATGTTTTCAACTTTTCGCCTAAACTTCCAAACATTTTTTTAAATAAAGGATGGTGAAAAAACCTTAGACTATAAGAATTAAACTAATATATGCCTCTTCGGCAACAACGTAAAAAACTTGATTATGTCGTTTGAGATTTAAAATTTATAAGACCTCAAATATCATAAGAGCACGGGTCACGATTGTTATATAAGAGATGTCGATCCCAAGAGGAAGGGGACTAATCTAATACTAAAATCTACGGCTAAAAAGATATGAAACTCAAAATAAACAAAGCAACAAAAAGTAATCACAAGAATTAAATTCAACCACTGAAATCAGAAGTTAAACATGAAAATATTAATAAGTGAGCAATATGCAATCACAATAGAAATCAACCTAAGGAATTTACCAATTTATGAGAAAATCATTAATGCTAACCTAATCGATCATATGTTACTGGAGTGTCGGTTCCAGACTATCCTAGGGGTTATTACTCTCTCACGATTTATAACCATTAAACCCTAAATTATAAATTCTAATCAGATTATAGAATTTGTAATCTCTCAATTCACAAATCATCTAAAACCCTATTTAGATCTGAAGCACTAATAAACTATCAGATCATCACACGGGATCTCTCTCTCTATAATTACCAATATGATTTGCATAGTTTCTATTAAATCACCTAACTCTCATTAATTTGATTTAATCAATTTTTGTTCAGTTCACACTCTTAGTTTATTACTGAATTATATAAGAATGCAATCAAATCACGACATTCATCCAATAAACATAATCGATTAAATTATCATTAAAATAAAATAAAATCCCGAGGGAAAGTTAGAACATTATCAACATTATACCATTTACCATCATACCATCCATCACAAATTTATACATGAATAAAATTGAAAAGAAAATGAAATAAAAAATTAGAATGGACGATCTAAGAAGGCAGCAACATCAAGAAAACTCCTAATCCAGGAAGCACGTCGAGACTGCTTCTTCTTCCTCTTCCTCCTCTCTTTCTCTGCCTCTTTCTCTCTTAGGGTTTCCAAGAGTATCTACACAAAAAAGATCCCTTCTTTCCTCTCTTGTTTTTCTTTAAATAGTCTCTTATGTTTTGGGTAACCTTAGGGCTTTTTTGGAGTCCAAAAGTTCTAAAAAGTCTCTTGAAACTTGAAGTTTGTAAGCATTCATGCGTCTGTTCGATAAGGTCACGATTATGGCTAACATCTAAGCCTTCTATCACAATCGTGACGTACAAGCCATGATTATGGGTCATTCCTAGAGCTTATGTCACAATCGTGGTCGGGGGCCTATTTCATGGGTCGAGTTCCCTCCAAAACTCCTTCATTCTTCGATATTGACCCTAAAGCACTAGCAAATGTATCAAGGTACCTCAAAAATAGAATATTTAAGCTCAAAAACTTGTAATAACCTATAAAACATTTTAAAACACAAATTAATACAATTCTAACCTAAACACATACTAAATGATCGAATTAACAGCTAAATACATATCAAACTATGCCTTAAAATATGATGCAATTTACACTTATCATATTCTCAAGTCTTTTACCCAATCATTTATTTCTGAACATAGTTGAATGTATTTGAGGCTATCCACATTGTCTACGGGCATTGTTCGAGCTCTTGAAGATTGTCATGCTATCCTACAAATTTAAACATCAATAAATTGTTAAGATCCTTTGAAATAACGAAGTATTACCATTACAGTTTTCAACCATTTAAAAGTCATTGGTGTGCATATCTTATTAGGCTTGTTAGTTTTGATAAAGCAAACAGATGAAGGAGGTGGGGGTGAATTGTGTGTAAAAAAAGATTGGAAGGTACTTTAAATGAATAATATCCTTAAAAGAATTTATAAATAGAAGGATCTTATCAATTTTCAAAAAGATCCTGTAAGCGTTGAAAATAAAAGGATCTTGTTAACTGAAAGGAGCCTGCTAGTGCTCAAAAGAAAAGGAGTCTATTAATTGATTGGAGCCCGCTAGTGCTAAAAAAGAAATGAACCTATTAATCGATAGGGGTCTATTAATGCTCAAAATGAAAGGAGCCTACTAATCGATAAGAGGTTGTTAATTGTTTCAAAAATGAAGGAACTTTTTACAATATAAAATAGAAGGAGCTTATTGTAAAACCAAACTAGCCTCTTGTAAGTTAAAAAATACAAACACTAAAATGTAGAAATTTAAAAGTTAAGAGAGAGAGTGATATAGTTTATTTGTACTTGCTCAGCTTACAACTCAACCCTACGTCCAGTTCCCAAGTATCCAACTTGAGTATTTCACTATAAAAACTGAGTTGTAAATTTGACAAGCCTCTCCAAGCTCACACGTATATAATTTTCAAGGATCTTCAACCTTTCACACTCTTAGTGTTTAGCAAACCTTTATAAGCGCTCAATAGGAAATATACATATGATTTAACAGTCTCTCTCAATAGAGTTATTTCACTTTCTAAGGCATAAAGAGTTTGACATAACTTTCAAGAATATTGATGCTGCTAAGGTATTTGTAAGTCTCGTGTATTTTTCACATGCAGTGGCTCTTCCTTAAGTAAACATTTTTCTTAAGTAACCATCTTGGATACAAGGCATCTTGGTAGTAGGCCTAATTGTCTATACTAGGGTCTCCCTTTATGGGCATTCTAAATGTGTAGATAGATAAAGTCCACAACCTCTCCTAAATTAAGGTTAGCAATGCCCCGGTTATGATAGGGAAGATCAGTCCTACATACGAGAAGCAGATTCAAAATGTTTGCCAAAATTTCTTCCATAATCAAGATCTCACACTCGTGGACCTAAGAAATTATTGCTACCTTTCCATTAATTTCCTCTTTTCTCATGTGTGTGCAAAAAATCTAAGCAGGTCATCACACATTGTTTCATTCAAGTTCACAAAATTTTCCTAACCAACAGTAATAAAAAATAAGAGATTGGAATACCAATTTCATCAAAAAGGTTGGGAGGAAAGGTGTGTCAAGCTACCATATTTCTTTTCTTGTAGCACATCTTGTACCTTGCTTCAGCTTCCCTCGACTGAAATAACTTTAATAGTGCTAAGGATTCTCCCTTCTAGGGTACAGTAAGTTTCTTTGATTTTTTCCTTTTGGCTTAGGGATTTCTTCTAAAATGGCTTCTTTAAAAACTAACTCATCCCTAACAATTGGGTCCTCAATCTTTTATTTGAGTAACGGTGCTTTGCCTTTTCTTATTTCTTCCCTTTCTCTTTTTCATGAAACTTTTTCCTCTTTCTTTTCGACCTTAGGAGTTTCTTCTTATATGGCTTGCTTTGCCACACTTGTTCTAGTCTACGGTCTCCTTATTAATGGACTTGGTTCTTCATCTAATCCATCATTGTTTACAACCCAGTGCACTTCAGGTACTTTCTTATCCTTAAGACTAGTTTTAGGAGTAGTGGAATGAGTAGGAGTGGTTAGAGTGAGAATGGGTATATGAAATCTTACTTTTCTTGTTTGCTCGCCCTCACTCGTGGATTCTTCTTCTTTTTCTTCTTCTTCTTCTTCTCTACTAGAGTAAAAGACAAATTTTTGTTCGGATAAAGGTTTATTATTCTTAGAGGATGAGTCTGAGTCCGATTCTAAAGGATAACATACCCAAAATCTATCTTTTTTTCTCTGAAATTTCCTAAATGGGTGTTTCTAAAGCTTGGGGTTTAAAAGAAAAAGAAATAGGTTCAGTAGGAGTGTTCAAAGAACACATTATTGGAGACAGAGAAGAGGACTTAGAAGCTAGAGTTTATTCATGGCTAGAAGTTGAAGCCATGATTTTCATATTTCCCTTTGATTTTGTTCATGTCATTGAGATTTAGTAGTTTTTTTTGGAGGAAAAAATAGAGAGAAGGAAAAAAGTTAGAGTACAGAGAGGAAAAGAGTGACGCTTCTGAGAAAGGCAAAGATAAGTAGAAGAAGCAGTCTATTTATGGTTTATTAAACGATTCTTGAGTGTTGATTTCGTGTGAGAATGGGTAATTGTACAAAGTAAAAGAGGAAGTATGATCGTCTATGTATTTTCTATCAAACAGGTACAAAGAGTTGTTAGAACAGTGTGCACATTTTAAATGTTAAAATGACTCTATGAATGACTTCCTTTTTTAAACACGTGTATCCTACTCTGTCGAACTGAGAGGAGCCTTCTAAAGTAAGAGGAGCTTTCTAAACTAAAAGGAACCTACTAAAGGATTAGACTAGAAGGAGCCTGCCAAAGAAAAAGTAAGATAGAGAATTATACAAAAGTAATATCATATAGTCTACACATACTAATCTCTTTTCTTAACACGCAAAATCTATCTTCGAAGAGTGATTTAGTGAAGATATTGGCTACTTGATTTTCAGTATTAACATGAAAAAGATCAATGGTTCCTTCTAAAACATTATGTCTAAGAAAATGATGCTTGATTTCTATATGCTTAGTCCTAGAATGATGCCCACGACTTTTTTAAAGGATTTATTGAACCAGTATTATCACATAATAATGGAACATGATTAAAATTCAAAGAAATCCTAGAGTTGATGCTTCATCGTTAAGATTTGAGCACAACAACTGGCAGCTACTATATATTCTACTTCAGTTGTTGAAAGAGTTGTGCAATTTTGTTTCTTGCAAGACCAAGAAACTAGAAATCCTTCAATAAACTAGACATCCTTCAAAATCCCTTTTTTTTCTATTTTTCTAATTTGTAATTTGAGAAAGAAAGACAGTTCTCTCGTCATGCTCATTTCAAACTCCCCCTGTATTAATGCTGAGAATTCTTTATAGAATGAGTGATTAATAGCACCAAATATTATGTTATTAATATATATTTGCATTACGAGTAAATCGTTCTCCTTTTTCTTAATAAAAAGTGTTCTATTTACCTTTCCTCTTTTGAAGTTATCCTCAAGCAAAAATTACTTAACCTCTCATACCATGCCTGAGGAGCTCGTTTTAGACCATATAGGGATTTAGTCAACATTATCACATAATCAAGATGGTTTTCATCTTCAAAGCCTAGTGGTGACTTAACAAACACTTATTTATTAATATATCAATTTAAGAAGGAACTTTTGACATCCATTTGGAACAATTTGAAGTTTCTATAACATGCAAAGGCAAGTAAAATTCTAATCAATTCTAATCTAGTAACAGGTGAAAAAGTTTCATAAAAAGAAAAACTTCTTTTTTATTATAACCTTGAGCTACAAGTCTTGCTTTATTTCTTACCACCTTACCATTTTCGTCAAGTCTGTTTAGAAAAACCCAACGAGTTCTAATGACTGACTTGTTTTACAAACGACGTACTAAATTCCAAACTTTGTTTTTTTAAAATTGATTCAGTTTGTATTTTACGGTTGAAACCCAATATTCATCAGTAAGAGCCTCTTCAATGATCTTTGGTTTCTTTATACTTTCTCCTGAAGTGGAAAACGTTCCATCTGTTCCTGAATACTTTCTTTCAAAAGGGCTTCCGCTTC
>JANSVA010423853.1:0-20278 GCA_025504915.1 Erythroxylum reticulatum | reverse complement strand
TGCATTCGACCTCCTCTTAGGTATTAGGTGCTTGCTCCTTTGAAAGTTTGTTTCCATATCTAGTAGGTGTGAAACCCTCTTGGAATCTTGCCTGGCAAACTTATTGAGCATGTTCTCAATGTAGGTTATTTGAGACAAGGCTATCAGTTTGTTCCTACGATCCCTTACAAGATTGATCCCTACAACATAGCTAGCCTTTCCTAAATCCTTCATTGAGAACTGTTTGTTCAGCCATACCTTAATCTAACATTTCATTCCTAATGAGAAGAATGTAATCTAATAATTAAAAATCATCAAATTTAAAATCATTACATACATTCGTTGTCAAAAACTCACACTTTATTCATTGAACAAGTATTTACAATCCTTATACAAGTTCTAGACAAAAACTACAAAATATAAGTTATAACTCTTCTATTGCAAGTTGACAGACCTTTGAGTCATAACTTAATCCAAAAGGTTTCTTTAGTCCAGTCTAAGAAACTAGGTTCCCTGTCTCATACCTGAAAAGTCACATTGCAATTTTTGATAAGTTTTGCGAACTCAGTGAGTGAACCATCATTAATGATTTAACCCAGGTCAAATATAAAAAATCATATAGATCACATATATTCATTCAGATTATGAATAATCCAAATACTCACATTATCATGGCACATCATGTAATCATCGCAAATTAAAATATATATATACAAATATAGATGGATATGAGACTCTAAATTCATTATTGTTGTTGTGATCAAGTGCCTTTCACATATAGATACAAATATTGGCCTATTAGGTTCAGTCAGAAATAAAAATCATGGAGCAAAGCTCTACGTGTCATGGAGCAAATCTCTACGTGTAGAATACTGAGCTTAAAGCTCTATCAAATTGGCTACTCTAATCACAACGCATTTATCTGAGCATGTATTTTATGGATTGCACCAAATTTAGTATATGCCATGTATAGCAGTCATTTATGATGCATAATCACAATTTCATTGTCATCAGACCTAAGTCCAGCATTCAACTTTCATTTAGTATATAGAATTTAAAATTTAGATGCAAATAATACACTTCCAATACATTCCTATATATTAAACTGCTCAGACTATTAAAATCTGGAATTGAAAAAACTCACAAATAGTTAATAATTGGAACTCAATCAAAGTAAATCAATCCCAAGAAAATCATCTAGGTCGACGCATAGTACTCTCCAATATGATATTGCCTAAATGGTCCAGCAATGTCTAACTAGCGTCCAATGTTCTCCTCTATATCATACAAAACACATATACAAATATCACACTTTTGCACAAATGTATAAGTATTCCTTTATACACATCTATGTACAGAAAATATGCACAATGCATGTTTAATAACAATCCCAGGTATCTTATCGTGATTCTTGTCACCATATCATTCATATATAAAAACTCCGATAATTATCATTTGTACTTAGGGTTTGGACTACAATATAACAATGTTAAACTAATTTTGTAACTTAATTGATCATTTCAGATTTTTTTAATAACATGCGTTCGGGTCAACTTTGCATTACCATGCTGATAAGGTAACTGACACAATTAGGCAACAATTCCTTCTACAAATTTGTTCTCCAATGTCTTAAGTTTCTAATGACATTGAGATCATACAATTTTATTCACTATTCCAAATGTTATACTTAATTCATGTAGGATTATTCTTTGAATTCTAACTGTACTCTATATTTAACTTGGAGTCAAATTCTGCACTTCTTCGAGGTAGAATCCCAATTTGATCTCTTCAGACAATTTGTACCCATAAGTCTCTAGTTCAATTTAAATGGAGAATCATTCCATTTAGATACCTTATTACTAAAATATGGTCAAAATACCGAAGTATGTTCAGCAAAATCATCCTAGTCATCATATTCCAATACTCCTTAACATTTTCTTCTTATGGTCAACCAATATTGAGTCACCAATGTGCAATATTTAGTCAAGAACGTTCACTCCAATTTAATTAAGTCATAGGCATGCAACCATCACACACACCCTTGCTTGTCACTAAAAAAAAAAGTCATAGTTGTGCACCCTCAACGCATAGTTGTGCACACCCATACCCATCCAATCCTAATTTTATGATTCAATCTCTCCCAAATGATTTCAGATTGCTATAATTTTTGGTTAGATGTAGATCAATGTGCTATGAGTCTATTGGTTCAAAAATCAAGTCATTTAGACATCGGGTGATGAAGCTATAGCAAAAATATCAAAGAATGCTTAGAAATAAACATTTTTCAGAAAACTCGCAGGTCGCAATCGTGTGACGCACGATCGCGACCCATAACTTCATCAGTGAAGTCGCGATCGTGCTTAACTCATAACCTTTCTTATTTTTTTCCAATATCTTCCCACTTTTGTGTTCATTCTTAAACATATATTATGTCTTTCTACTCTATTACAATCTCAGAACAAGTCATATGCGAACTTATATGGTAATTCATCAAAATCGAAACCTCATACCAGCTTTCTCTCACTATTATGTTTTCATCCTTTCAGCAATTCATAATTTCAATCGTCTTCAATTAATATACATGACACTCAAACCACTTCTTCTAACTTCATTTTATCTCAATAATGCAAAACAAATTAAAAATCCAAGCTTCACACTTAAACATCAAAAATCCAATTTTCATACATGCAAATTCCATTTTCTAAATTTTGATTACCTTTCTACTTTGATCTGATACATTTTTTCATTTTTCCACACTTTCAATTCATCAAAAATTATCATTTTATAAACTCTATTCCACGGCCTCGCCAAAATCTTCATTTTTATTCATTAAACTCACTTAAGTTCATCTTTATCAACACTTCACATATTTACTCATGAACAATATCCATATGCATTTTTCTCTAAACCGGAACAGAGCACATATATATATATATATATTCCCACATCAACTTTCATGAACTTTTTACGTATGAAAACAGAACCTATTTCATTTTGGACAATTTCTTATTTCACAAATCTTTCATCTGATTCATTCATCACCGAAATTACACTTCTCAAACCCACTCATGCATGTATATATTTACACCGTAAAACATCATCATAGTTACTTACTAGATTCAGCTATTCTTCCCAACAATAAGAGTAACTCAATTACACATAAAGATCCAATATTGGTAAATGAAAAACATGGAAGAGAATTTCAGTGTTGAGTGTTTCTTCACAGTGAAGAATAAAAGCTACATTAATCTCTTCTAACCAAAACATAATTTAAGTATATTCTTTACATGTAATACACTTGGAACCAAAATAAGACTGCCACATCTCACAACACATTTAAGCCATTTGTTAATATTTAATCAGTCCACGTGTCATACTAGGATTGGTCCAAATTTCATTATTTTTCCTAAATTCATCAAAAAATTTGAAATAATCATAATATTTCTAAATAAATTTTTACCACGAACAATCCACAATTCATATTTTAATCTCATTAATAACTCAATTATACCCAGAAAATGTCAATGAATGCATTTACAATCATATTAAAGTGCAAAAATGTGCATGTCATAGTTAACTTAAGCATGATATGCATTTTTTCTAATTTCGTAGTAATTTCTTGTAATATACTATTTTAGCCTTAACATGGGTATCGAGATGTTAAAATTCTCTCCTCCTAAATAAAAATTGCATCCTCAAAATTATTACCTGAATAGTTAAATAGGTAGGGGTACTGATTTCTCATATGCTCCTCTATTTCCCATATGGCTTCCTCACTCAAATGATTTTTCCAAAGGACTTTCACCAATGGGATCACGCAGTTCCTCAGTTGTTTATTCTGATAGCCAATTATCTTAATTATTCTTCATCATAGCTTAGATTACTTAAGACTTCAATCTCCTGAGTCAGTATCATATGAGTTGGATCCAAACAATATCACCTAAGCATACTCACATGAAACAAATTATATATCTGAGCCATTTCAGAAGGTAAGGCTAACTTATAAGCTAATGGCCCAACTCTTTCGATTATCTCATATGGACCAATGTACCTTGGACTGGCTTACCTTTCTTACTGAATCTCAACACACCTCACCAAGGTGATACTCTAAAAAATACTCCATCTCCTACCTGATACTCTATATCTCGTCTATACTGATCCACATAACTTTTCTGTCTATCTTGTACTGCTTTAATTTTGCTATGGATCAATTTCACCTTGTTAATAGTATCCTAAATCAATTATAGGTCTTTGACAATTATTAGACCCTCTTCATCCCAATATAAAGTTGAATGACACTTTCTATCATACAACACCTCGTATGGAGCCATACCGATACTACCGTGATAGTGATTATTATAGGCAAATTCAATCAAAGCTACATACTAATCCTATGCTACTTGAAACTCCAGAACACAAGCTCTAAGTATATCCTCAATGGTCTTAATCGTCCTCTCACTCTGACCATCTTACTAAGGATGAAATACAATACTAAAATTTAGTTTTGTACCCAAAGCTGTCTATAAGCTACCCCAAAATCTCGAGGTAAAGCTATAATCCTTGTCTACTACAATGGCCCCCATGTAATCTCACATCTTCATCCACATATCTCTGAGCTAACTGATCTAGTGAATAATTTTCTCTCACTGGCAAGAAATGAATCGTTAGTCAGCCTATCAACAATGAAAAAAATGGCATCATATTTCCTCGGAGTCCTCGGCAAACCCATAATAAAATCCATAGTGATTCGTTCCCATTTCCACTCTGGAATAGGAAATGATTTTAATTTTCCAACTAGAGCTTGATGCTCAACCTTAACCTGCTAGCAAGTTATACACTTAGAAATGAATTCCGCTACTTGCTTCTTCATACCAGGCCATTATAAATGTTGTTTCAGCGGGTTATACATCTCTTTCCTCAAATCATCAAATTCAGGCACACATAATCTTTGTTTTAACCACAATGAATCATCTCACTCTTCAAATTCAGAATCCATATTCACTTTTAATTTCTCAATTAACCTTACTGATTCTGGATCTCTGTTATGAGCCTTTTTAATTCTTCCATGTAATACAGTTATCAAATTTAATGTAGATATCAATGCTTCATTCTGTCCCAATTTCAATTCAACATCCAGTGCTCTCAATTAAACTAGGCTCGGTAACCTCAATAACTATACTTAAGCCACATTGCTATTAGACTTCCAACTTAATGCATCAGCTACCATATTAGCTTTTCCAGAATGATACTCAATTGTACAATCATAATCTTTTAACAATTCTATCCATCTCCTCTATCTCATGGCTCAACAGATAATTCAAACTCTTATAATTAGTGAACACCTGAAAAGTTTCTTCATATAGATAGTGTCTCCAAATCTTTAAGGCAAATACTAATGCAACAAGTTTCAAATAATGTATTGGATAATTAAACTCTTAAGACCTTAACTGTCTTGATGCATATGCTATTACTTTGCTATGTTGCATCTGTACACATTCTAAACCTTAGTGAGATGCATCACTATACACGACATAACCTCCAAAACTAGATGGAAGAGCTAACAATGGTAATATAGTTAACTGATGCTTTAGCTCCTTAAAACTCCTCTGATAATCATCATTCCATCTCAAAGGCATATTCTTTCTCAGAAGTTTCTCAGAGGGGCTGAGATCAGTGAAAACCTTTCTATAAACCTTTTGTAATAACCAGCTAATCTAAGGAAACTCCAAATCTCAAACACATTCCTCAGAGCCTCCCACTTCATCACTGCTTCTACTTTCTTTTGGTCTACCTGAATGCCCTGTCCAGACACTATGTGACCTAGAAATACTACTTGATAAAGCCAAAATTTGCCCTTACTAAACATGGCATATAATTGTTTCTCCCTCATTATTTGGAGAACCAATCTCAGATGTGTAGAATGATCTTCTCTACACTTCGAGTACAACAAAACGTCATCAATACAGAAAATTGCAAAATGATCTAGATAAGGTTGAAATATCTTTTTCATTAAGTCCATAAAAGCTATCGGGGCATTAGTTAATATAAATGACATTATCAAAAACACGAAGTGCCTATATCTTTCTCTAACTGCATTCTTCAGTATGTTAACCTTAACTATTTTAAACTGATAATATCCCGATCTTCAGTCTAACTTTGTAGACATATGAGCTCCCTATAATTGATCAAAAAAATCATCAGTCCTCGACAATGGGTATTTATTCTTAACCATTACCCGGTTCAACTGTCGATAATCAATACATAATTGATTCGAAAATTACTCGTAACCTTGGAGGGCAAATAAAAAATAATCCAAGGATTGCAATATAGGTTGCAACCTCGGGTTGTTTCATTTAATCAGAACCTAAAATGAATGGATCTAAGTTAACCTATAAGTTATGCTATGCAAGCTAATTGGGAAAAGGGGGGGTTTTGATCATTGAAAGCATTAACTGAACTAAATTGAATTGTAAAAAAGTATGTAAAATGTATTTTTGGATATTTTAGGAACAGAAAATTGAAAGATTAAAACAAGTGATCAAAGAGTGATAGAATCCTCTTGAAAATGAGCTTTGGCCATCCTAGTCCAAAATTGATTTTTATGGGAATAGAGATTAATAAGCTTCAAAATGATAAACCTTAAAGTGCTCTTTAAGTCCAAGATCTTAATCAATGGGACTTCATTTCTCAAGATCCTGTTAAGTGTGGCTTAGTGTGTGTAGTAGGATCATCAAATGCAATTGGTATAATGAAATCTTATTCATCTCAATATCAAGCACAACCATGCAAGATAAAAGAGAATCAAGAAGATCACAAATGAACATATATGAGACTTCATATATTCAAGCTCAAAGTTCTACATTAATCACGTTGAACTCCAGCCATCGCTACATCTTTAAGAGGAAGGTGAACCCCTAACCACACATTGCAATCGGAAACCTCACAACTAGGAATGAATCCACGCTATCCATGGTGGAAGTTCACAGTGAAAATGGAAGAAAAATGAGGCAGATATGATAGAGCATGATGATGGAATCGTGGGTGGCAAGGTGATGGAATGATGATGATCATGTCAGCTCCCTCTTTGTTATTTTTTAACTTATCCCAAAGTAGGTTTCTTTCCAAAACGGGTTTTCGGATCGGGTTGCACAGTAAGTAAAATTTCTAAAAAATGTTTGGGTCTGCACTAATTCGAAGGTTCACAGTGCCGAGACTGACTTTGCTATGATGATTTTTAATGGTTTCATCGCGATCAAACATTGACTTTGTCTTGATGAACTTTACCTGAAATGTCTTTACTTGATCTTGTGACTTCAGGGAGTGTCCTGCAATGAAACAAAAGTAATTGTTTATAATGCAATTGCTAACTAATTATGACAATTTGACCCTCAAATTACATTAATTCAAAACAAGCACTCGTAGGTCAAATTAAACACAATATCCAACAAAAGGAACCAAAAATTATAACAAAAACCATAAAGATGTCACTAAATAATATAGAAAATTTGGGTTTAATCAAATTCCCCCACATTTAGAACTTTGTACTCCTGTGCAAAGCTTATGAAAGATCAAACAAATACATGTAAAAAAAATACCAACCATACTTAAAAAATGAGAGTAGAAAATTAGTAAAACCACTTTTTCAGAAACAAACCAAAGCAAATTGAGAGAGCGTTAGGAAGATAAACACTATAAGAATTTAATCCAAGAGATCAAGCAAAAGAGATTTCTCTCAAGGGAAATTGTTTAACTCTCAACTCACTTGTCTTGAGATAATTTCACTCTAAAATCTGCTTAGTCCATTCTCTACCATAACGTTGTGATAGTTCTACCTCTCCACCATAAGAACCATAATTTCGTAAATCAAGAGGAATTTAAGGTTTGTAATGATGGATGAAGGCTAAATGAAATGGATGGAATAAAAGAAAAAAAGACGAGTAATGTGCAACATAATTATTCTCTTCATCAAACAAGCATCAACTAATATAAAGAAAATATTTAAAATTCTACTGTAGAAGCATATTTGTTTCCCTTGTTTTAAACACAATTAAATGCTATAATTGAAAAGAATTGCTCAGGCAAATTCACAATTCAAAGGCAAACAACACTCCTCAATTTTTTTTTAATTCTACAAAGATCAACTTAAACTTAGAAAATTGGAGATAAAATATTTACATCAATATGAAGACATGTGCATGCACTCAAAAAGATAGCGTAAGGGGCTAAACAATGGTTAGGTGTTTGGGATTATGTTTGGGTTAAGGGTTTTGAAATGAACGCCTCTATCATATTCATAAAATTTTAGTTCATAAAGCCTTGATTAAGAATTAAAACAAGTTTTAGACAGATATGAAATTAAGCAGATACATATAAATGAAAGAATTTAGGCTCAAATATCCTTCCAACAAGGTTAGTATCTCAATTCAGTGATCTCAAGGTTTAGAAACATATAGCATCACTTTCTTAGCATACCTTCATTTACCTCTCATTGAAAACATTAAAAATGGGATTAGCTAAAATCAACTATCATTTTAAAATGTGGATGATTTTCCAAAAGCATATGTAACACTTGAAAATTTTCAAAAATTCAACACAGGAGTATTAAGAATCTAATTTGGAAGAATTGTTGAACTGAGGGAATAAAAACATTTGTTTGGCCAAGAAAAGATGATGAGGTGTCGCTGCAGCAACCATAAGTTTGCCACAGTGAAGTATTTTTCAGCAGAGTTTCACCACGACGAAACCAGTAATGGCCACGGCAAAAGCTAGCAAAAATGCAGAAAAATGGCATATAAATGCAAATTCACCTCAAACTAAGTTAACAACTTTAAGCACACAAATGACCTATTTAAAAATAATTAAGTGGCCAAAATTGATGCATGACAAAATAAGTTGTTTTGCTGAATTCAAAAAGATAGACATTCTTCCCCCACACTTGAACATAAGATTGTCCTCAATGTTAAACAAGCAAAACATAATTGCATAATGAATAAAAATAGAGAGTAACAGAAAGATAAAGCACTGAGGGCAATCAAACACAGCAAAAGGAAGGAAAAAGACAGAATTAGAAGGAAATTTTATTGAACTGAAAAACTATAAATTAAGCTAAAACCTAAGTTATTTTCCTACTAGGTAATTTCTCCCCTATACTTAGTCAACAAACTAATGCACTAATATATGTCATGAGCAATCACAGGGCATAAGTAAGTAAACAAGTGAAGGAAAGAAACAACCTGACATTCATGGAAGCTTCTGATTCTCATGATAGAGCTTTAATAGATGCCCATTCACCTTAAGCTTGGATCTAGTCCCTTCCTGTAGAAGCCCCACCATGCCAAAGTTGTGTACCTTTATGATTGTATACGGCCCATCCTAACGAGTGTTAAACTTCGCTTGCTTAAAAATGAAACAAGCCTTAAACAATAGCACTTTGTCTCCCTCTTTAAAGTTTTTCCTCAAAAGAACTTTATCGTGCACAAGCTTTGTTTTCTCCTTGTAGAGTCAAGAGTTCTCATACGACTCTAGCCTCAACTCTTCTAGCTCTTGCAACTATAACTTTCTTTCAATTCCAGAAGATTCTAAATCTATGTTGCACTGCTTGACTACCCAATATGCTTTATGCTCCAACTCTACTGGCAAGTGGCAAGCTTTTCCATAGATTAAGCAGTAGGGGGACATAGAAATTGGTGACTTATAGGTAGTTTGATAAGCCTACATTGTTTCTTTTAGTCATAAGCTCCAATCTTTCTTTGATGGCTTCACTATCTTCTCTAAAATGTGCTTCACCTCTCTATTGAATACTCCATCCTGACCATTAGTTTAGAGGTGATATGCATTGGAGACTTTGTGAGTGACACCAAATTTGGAAAATAGGTTATCAACGACCCTATTACAAAAATATGTACCCGTATCACTCACTAAAGCCTTTGGAATCCCAAAGCTACAGAAAATGTTGGACTTAAGAAATTTAGATACTATTTGATCATCATGTTTTCTGGTTATCCATTTGAACACATAATCAACAATTAAAAGTATATATATATAACCAAAAGATGGATGAAAGGGATCCATGAAATAAGTCCCCTAAACATCAAAGATTTTGCAAAACAGTAAAGGCTACTGAGGCATTTCATGCCTTTTACCTAACCCTCCAAAACGTTGACATTTTTCACAGGACCGATAAAATATAAAAGAATCTTTAAAAAGGGTTGGCTAGTAAAAACCAAAGTCTAAATTTTTATTAGATGTTCTCCTTGCATTAAATGACCCCCCACAAATCATAGAATGGCAAGCTAAAATAATAGCATCTAATTCTTCACCAGGTATACACTTCCTGATGACTTGATCACTGCACATCCTCCATAGATGAGGAGAATCCTAAATGTAATGCCTTGCTTTGCTTTTGAGCTTTTGTGCCTGTGACTTAGATATAAGAGGAGGAGTGAGTCCAGTCATGAGCTAATTAACTAAATGCAAATACCAAGGCTCTTTTAAATTTAAAGAACATAAAACTACATCAGGAAAAGAATCACAAGTGAGTTCAGAAGGATTTACTCCCCTTGTATCCTCTAGTAGCCTACTCAATTGATCGACTACATAATTTGCTGCCTCGACTTGATCCTTAATCTCAATATCAAATTTTTGAAGAAGTAATGCCCATCTTTTCAATCTTGGCTTAGATTGTGCGTTCTTGAGAAGATAGCAGATAGCTATATGATAAGGAAAAGCAGTTACATGAGAATTTAACAGATAAGGCCTAAATTTTTCTAATGTGAAAACTATTGCAAACAACTTTTTCTCTATTGTTGTGTAGTTGATTTGAGCTGCATCCAAAGTTTTCGAGGCATAAGTAATGGCACTTGAGAGCTTCTCCTCCCTTTGGCCCAACATAGCTCCTACAACACAATTAAAAGCATCATATGAAAGCTCAAAAGGTAATTTTTAATCAGCAGCAATCAGAATAGGGGGAGAAATGAGTTTAGATTCTAATTCATTAAAAGCATGTCTACAAGAGTCATCAAAGTCAAAATTTGCTTCTTTTTGTAAAAGCTTTGTAAGATGTAATGCAATCTTGCTAAAATCTTTTATGAAAAGCCTATAAAATCCTGCATAACCCAAAAATGATCTTATATCTTTAACACAGATAGGATAAGGCAAAGAAGATATGACCTCAATCTTAGCTTTATCAACTTCAATTCCTTTGCTAGAAATCAAATGACCTAACACTATTCCTTCATTGATCATCAAGTGACATTTCTCAAAGTTTAAATTCAAATTCTTTTCAATGCATCTTTTCAAAACTCTTTTAAGACTAGCAAGGCAATTATCAAAAAAACCATCATAAATAGTAAAGACGTCCATAAAGACCTACATGTATTCCTCTAAAAATTCACAGAAAACAACCATCATACAACGTTGGAAAGTCCCTAGAGCATTACATAATCCAAAAGGCATCCTTCGATAAGTGAAGGTATTGAAAGTACATGTAAAAGTTGTTTTATCTTGGTCTTCTGGTGCAATAGGTACTTAAAAGTACCTAGAGAAACCATCCAGAAAATAGTAGTGAGATTTTTGTGCAAGTCTCTCAAGCATCTAGTAAACAAAAGGAAGAGGGAAATGATCTTTTCGTGTGGCATCATTTAATCTTCTATAGTTTATGCACACACGATAGGAATTTTGCACTCTCGTGGGGATAAGCTCATCCCTATCGTTTCTAACTATAGTGACCCCACTCTTTTTAGGGTCTACATGCATCGGACTAACCTACTCGCTATCGGATATAGGATAGATGATCCCAACACTCAGAAGTTTGGTTATTTCTTTCTTAACCACTTCTACAATAAGTAGGTTTAGTGTCCTTTAGGGTTGTCTCACAGGTTTGGAATCCTCACTCAGAAGGATCCTATGTGTGCAAATAGCTGGACTAATCCCAGATATGTCCACTAAAGTCCACCCTATAGCCCACCTATGCTCTCTCAACACAGTAAGGAGTCTCTCTTCTTTATGACAAGTAATCGCTCATTAGAAATAAGGAAAGCATAACTTAAAGCAAGGGGTAGGGGTTTCAATTCAATCACAAGAGGTTGCACAACAGAAGGGATCAATTTATAAAGTTCAAGAGATAATAGATTACTCCCCTGTTCTTCAACCAATGATAGTTCAGGCTCCATATGGTTAGCTTTACAATTTCCACGTATTCTTAAAGTTGATCCAACTTCATCAACTGCCATGTTAGTTCCAGCCTCCACGGTACCAAAATTACTTGAAATATTAACAGAAGACCTTTCTCCAAAACCAAGTGAATATAGTTCAAAGCCAAAGGAATTATCTTGCAATTCAAATTTAGAGGAAGCATCACCAACAGCAATATCAAGCATAATAACACCCAAAAGTGAGTAATCTTTATGAGGATGTTTCATTTCTTTATACATATTAAAACACACTTTTTCATCACTGCTTCCATTATGATGCTACCTTCTTTCATACCAATCATGGTGCTACTAGTCTTTAAGAAAGGTCTATCAAGAATTAGGGTGGTGTCATGCATAACTTCAGAAGGCATGTCAAGCACATAAAAATCAGCGGGAAAGATCAAACCTTTAACCTCAACCAAAATATCCTCTATAATACCCACAAGATGCCTAATAGACCTATTAGCTAATTGAAGTACTACAAATGTAGACTTAAGATTTTTGACTCCCAATGACGTGTAAACGGACTTAGGTATGATAGTAATAACTACCCCTAGATCTAAGAAGGCTCCCCCTATCGTAACTTTACCTATAGTGCAAGGGATAGTGAAAGATCCAGGGTCTAAGCATTTCACAAGGATTTGAGGTTTAAACAGGGAAGACACATTTGAGATGACTTAAACTCTTTCATTTGGCCTAAACTTCCTTTTATGGGTACATAAGTCTTTAGGTATTTGTCATAAGCAGGAACCCATTTCACAAGATCAAGTAAAGGAATATTGACTTCCACTTTACTAAACAAATCAATGTTATCTTTTTCATACTTAGTTCAGTCATTCTTTTGCTCATCAAATATGAATTAGGAAAAGGAAAGTCTTTAAGGTTTACCTCATTACCATTAGCTTCATTGGCTCTATGCTTGCTTTATTCCACATGCTCCTTTGTTGTTGCTTGTTCCTGGATGCTCTCAGAATTTGCTCCTTTGCTCTTTAAAAATGTGGACTCCTTTTTAGCTAAAAATGCTTTCTCCATAGATCTTTCAGACTTCTTGTCTCTTACAGATGTGGAAGGCAATTTTTCACATTCAATCTCCTCTTTAACTACTTCCTTATCTTGATCATTGAACGTCACTTGTTTCCCACTTCGAAGACTGATGGCATTCACACTCTTAGGGTTCATAACAGTGTTGGAGGGAATAATGCTACTTCTCCTAACTTGTTGCTCACTCATATTATTGGATAGCTGAGTGACATAGGAGTTGATGTTTTCAGCCTTTATCTCCCATTGCTCCATTCTTTTCTCTAGAGCAATGAATTTTGTAGCATTCTTAGAAGCGACCTCTTGAGTCAGAGAAGCTATGGAATTGAAATGGTTGTTATTAGAAGTCCTCTCCTCCTTCATCAACGCCATCATATTATGCAAGAGTTGATTTGTGGCTTCCTTTTGTGGGACAATTAAAGTTTACTGTTGGTTTTGGAACTAGTTTGTGGAAGGACTAGCCCCTCCACCTTGCTGAAATTTGTTAGGACCTCTACCTTCTTCATTTCTCTAACTAAGTCTCATCCCTCGTTGTATGTATTGGAACAAGGATCCCATTTCTGATTTGGCTGACGTATGATAAACAATATACACCTCTTCATAACGACTGGGATAGACACTAGAGATATGCATCACAGAACCGTGCAGTCACAACTAGGTGCAGTAAGATCTATAGAAGGTGGTGGATCATGCAAACTCATATTTTTCAACTCCGTAGTAATGAAGGACAGCTGCAAAGTCACTTTACTCTCTAAAAAGTTGACATTAGACTCAAAACTTTTCATTCTTCTTGAGTGAACTGTTGAAGCTCCTAACTCATGTACTCCTCTAGTGTCCCTAACAATGTACTGCTGGTGATTTAGAGCCATTTTCTTAACTAGATCCCATGCCTCTACAGCAGTGAGGTCAATCAGTGAGCCTCTCGCATCCAACATACCCTTGTCTTGACTCTTTAGTCCATTAAAAAATGTTTCTAATAATCATAGAGGGACTCATCATAGGCTTGACATGAAAAGTAAATCTCCTTTCTCATTAATGAGGTTTCGGAGGTAGGAAAGTACTTCTCCAAGAACGCTTTTCTCAAATTTGCCCAACTGTGGTATGCATTTGCCACAAGTCTTGGAAGGCTCACATACCACTCCCTTGCTTTACCCTCCAAGAATAAATGAAAGACTTTCTATAGCACTTAATCAAGAGAAGCACCCACCGATTTCATGCTCTGACAAATCATGGACAGCAATTGCAAGTGAATTTAGGGATCTTCTCATGTCAAACCATGAAATTTAGGAAGAGAGTTAGTAAGCAGTCCGTTAACCTCAAAATTCAAATCAAAATTAGGGCAAGCAATACTAAAAGGATCATAATTCACATCAAATGTAGTAGCTTTCCTAATGGTCCTTCTTCTATGATTTCCATTGTTCTCACCAACTCGCTCCTACTCCCCATTACCTCTATTATCACCATTCCTAGGTGGGTTAACATTAAGGTTAGGGCTTTTAGCCATTATCTCACCTACTAATGATTCCCTCTCACTACTTGACAGGCTAGACTACACTGAATTCTGCTCTTCAAATACTAGTTTGCTTTTTCCTTTTACTCTTTTCTCCTTTCTAATTTTTCTCAAACGTCTATCAACTTCAGGGTGGAAAGGTTAAAGTTTGGTTTTTTGGGGCATACAAAAATGGGAAAGTTCAAATGAGAATAAAAGAGAACAAAATTGAATTGTAAACACACAAGGATAAGTAAAACGATGAGATGTGAAGGATGCAAGTGTATGCATATATGAGTATGTATGAACAGGAAGCTAGCTGCGGCGAACAAGTGTTTGTTACAGTGAAGATGAGATTTGCTGTAGCAAAGGAGGACATGTTTACTGTGGTAAAGGTGGGAGCTAGATGCAATGAAGTAATAATTGTTTATAGCGGTGAAAAAGGTGGAGTTATCCGCGACGAACTTTCACAAAAAGTTAATGCAAATGTAAAATGCTAACTATCAAAGAAAAACGATTTCTGTGTATTTCTAAAAATTTTGACACTATGCAAAATTAAAACCTATACTATTAATAAGTATGAAACTAAGTTATTTAGAATGCAATGTAAATCTAAAAAGAAAAGGCTCCTAACCTCACTTAGCTACAAATTGACAAAAGTTAACCTATAGAACCAATTACTTGGTTCCCCGATAATGACACCATTTGATTCGAACCTTGTTCGTACCCTTATAGGTCAAATCAAAAATAAAACAAGGATTGCAATATAGGGTGCAACCTCGGGTCAATTCACTTAATCGGAACCTAAAATGAATGGACCTAAGTTAACCTATAT
This sequence comes from Erythroxylum reticulatum, assembly GCA_025504915.1. NCBI lineage: Eukaryota > Viridiplantae > Streptophyta > Magnoliopsida > Malpighiales > Erythroxylaceae > Erythroxylum > Erythroxylum reticulatum. The sequence continues at coordinate 4,746 of JANSVA010423853.1, read as the reverse complement.
GTCATGCTATGCAAGCTAATTAGGAAAAGGGGGGTTTGATCTTTAAAAACATTAACTAAACTAAATTGAATTGTAAAAAAGTATGTAAAATGTATTTTTGGATTTTTTGGAAATAGAAAACAGAAAGATTAAAACAAGTGATCAAAGAGTGATAACTATCCTTTTGAAAATTAGCTTTGGCCATCCTAGTCCGAAATTGATTTTTATAGGAATAAAGACTACTAAGCTTCAAAATGATAAAATCTTAAAGTACTCTTGAAGTCCAATATCTTAATTAATGGGACTCCATTTCTTAAGATCCCATTAAGTGCGGCTTAGTATATGTACTAGGATCACCCATTGCAATAGTTGAAATGAAATCTTAATCAACTCAATATCAAACACAATCATGAAAGATAAAAGAGAATCAAGAAGATCATAAATGAATAAATATGAGACTTCGTATATTCAAGCTCAAAGTTCTACATCAACCAATCCAACTACATATAATTTAACATTGATTAAACCATAATCAAGTATCTTAACTACAAATTACAAATCCTAGAACTAGGAATTCATAAGTCATATCTAAGCTATGGATTAAGCTACTCCCCTTTTAAGTACATTAAACTCTAGCCATCTCTACATCTTCAAGAGGAAGGTGAACGCCTAGCCACGGATTGCAATCGGAAGCCTCACAACTAGGAATGAATCTGCGCTACCCATGGTGGAAGTTGGAAGTGAAAATGGAAGAAATATGAGACAGCAAGGAGATGGAAAGATGATGATAATGTCAACTCCATCTTTGCTATTTTGTAACTTATCCCAAAATAGGTTTCTTTCCAAAACAGGTTTTCAAATCGGGTTACACAATAAGTAAAATTTTCAGAAATGGTTTGGGTCTACACTGATTCTAAAATTCGCAACGAAATACTGACTTTACCGCGACGATCTTTAATGGTTTTGCTGCTGCAAGACATTGACTTTGCTACGATGAACTTTACCCGAAATATCTTTCCTTGATCTTGTGACTTCAATTTCTTTGTTCCACTTATGTCTTTAAGGAGTGTCCTACAATGAAAAGAAAGTAATAGTTTCCAATGCAATTGCTAACTAATTATGTCAATTTAACCCTTAAATTACATTAATTCAAAACAAACACTCTTAGATCAAATTAAGCAAAGTATGCAACAAAAGGAGTAAAAAGTATAAAAAAAATCATGAAGATGTCACTAAATAATATAGAAAACTTCAATTCAATCAGTAATCATAGAGTTCCATCCTTTTTCTTTATAAACAATAGTAAATCTCCCCAAGTGACACACTAGGCCTGATGAAACCCTTATCTAATAACTCTTGTAACTGGGTTTTCAATTCCTTTAGTTCTATAGGTGCCATCCTTTATAGAGGTTTGGATATAATAGAGGTAACTGGAATAAGTTCTATGGTAAACTTTGTCTCCATTTCTAGGGATAAATTTGGTAGTTCTGCAGGAAATAGATCTAAGAAATCCCTAACAATAGGAATATCCTGAATGGTTTGTTCATTTTGAGTGTCACCTATATGGCCTAGATAAGCCTCACATCCACCTCGAATTAGTTTCAATAGACTCATAAATGAAATTAGTCAGGCTGCCACAGCCTGGCTAACTCCTAGAAATACCAATCTCGACTAGTTTAGGGATTCAAGAACTATTTCCTTATTGTAGCAATTCATTACAGCCTAATGAGCCGTAAGCCAATCCATGCCAAGAATTATATCAATTTCATTTAAATGCAATACAATCAGATCAACTTCTAACTCTGACTGATCAATCCAAACTATACACGTTTTACATACCTCACGAACTACTATTGTGCTACCCACTAAGATACTCACTCTGATCCACATTTCAGTATCTCTCTCTCACAATGCAATCTAAAAGCTAGATGTGGTGTGATGAATGAATATGTAGATCCTAGATCTACCAATGCATATGCTTCAAAATGAAAAACATTCAACACACCTGCTACCACAATCAGGGAGTTCTGCACTTCCTATCTGGTAATGGTATAGACCCTGGCCTGAGATTGCAGCTGGTTACTATGCACCTTAGTACACTAGACCTTATTGACTGAGTTCTGCCTCTACCTTTACCTCTTAGTGTAGATTTACTAGCTCTACTCTATTGAACTATTGTCTTAGTCATTGTTCCTCTTCCAATTATAGACTGTGGTCCTAACATCTCAGTACAATCTCTGATCACATGTTCTACAGAGCTGCAATGGAAACAAGCTCCCGTTAACCTCCAACATTCACCACCATGCTTTTACCACAGTGCTCACAATTAGGCAGTTGTTGAGATTGGCTGTAGGGCACTTTTCCGCTACCTCTCCCAATCTGAACAAATCCACCTCTTGGTCGGGACCTAGATTGTCTTAATCTAGCTTAGAATCAAGGTGATCTGTTTTGACGCTTTCTAAAGCTTCTACTAGAATCAACCTGAGATTCATCCTGACTCTTTCCTCTAACCTTCTATCTTACCTCTCTTTGACTATCCTTCAATAATTGTTCAATTATAATCGACGCCACTCAGAGTTTTGTAAAAATGCCCAAATTTAAAATGGCTAGCCTCGTTATGGTCTCCTTGTTCAAACCATCCTCAAACTGTCTACATTTGTCTTCCTCAGTTAGGATCAATGCAGTTGCATACCTCATTAACTCATTGAATCTTATCTTATATTCTGCCACTGTGAGCCTGCCTTGCTTCAGATCTAAAAATTCCTTCATCTTCTTATCCATATAATTCTTCAGCTTATAATTCTCTCAAAACACCCTCAGAAAATCTTCTCAGGTCAAACTACAAGGTCTGGTGGTACTGCCTAGAACAGTGTTCCATCACTAGTATATGGGACCTTGCAGTAGTGAGACCGCATAATCAAATCTATCATCGGCCTCATAGTCCATCTAATCAAATACTCTTTCAGTTCTCTCTAACCAACCTTCTACCTCAGAAGGGTATGTACTTCTGTAGAAGTCTATAGCCCCCTACTTTCTCAGTTTATCGTATCTTCTTTCTCATCTTTCCTGAATTATTAGAGGCATTTGGGCAAACTCAGGTACAGGAGACTCTATATTATCTCCTACAAACTCCAGGTTAGCTGACTGATCTCCTATAATAGGTGACTTATAACAAACAAAAGTTATTATCACTAGCTGAATCTTTCACAATTAATGATATTGTGTCCTTAAAGATGCCAAACCATGCTCTAATACCAAAAACTGCAACATCCTACTACCATAAAGTATATACCTGAACATCCAAAGGACATTCAAGTACATATCGTATGATAATGGATTGTTAGAGCAATCAAATATCCAACTTAATTATAGCATCATCTAATAATTAAAAGTCATCAAATTGAAAACCATTCCTTACATTCATTATCAAAAACTCACTGTATTCATTGAACATGTATTTACAATCCTTATACAAGTTCTAGTCAAAAAATACAAAATAAAAATTACAACTCTTTTGATGTCAGCTAACAAACCTTTGAGCCATAATTTAATCTAAAAGGTTCTTTTAGTCCAGTCTAAGAAACTATGTTTCCTGTCTCAAACCTGAAAAGCCATGTTGTAATTTTTGATGAGTTTTGTTAGCTCAATGAGTGAACTATCATTGATGATTTCACTCAGGTCAAAAACACAAAATCACATATTTCACATATATTCATTCAGATCATAAATAATCCAAATACTCACATTATGATGGCAAATCATGTAATCATCACGAATTAAAACAAATATATACAAATACAGATGCATATTTGACTCCAGATTCATTATTATTGTTATGACCGAGTGTCTTTCACATATGGATACAAATACTAGTCCATTGGGCTTAGTTAGAAACAGAAATCATAGAGCAAAGCTTTAGATGTCATGGAGCAAAGCTTTGCGTGCAGAATACTGAGGTTAAAGCTCTATCAAACTGGCTACTCTAATTATAATGCCTTTTTTTTAGCATTCTTTTCATGAAATGCACCAAATTCAATAAATGCCATATATAGCAATCATTTATGATGCACAGTCAAAATATCATAGTCATTTGACCTAAACCTGGCATTCAACTTTCATTGAGTATATAGAATTCAAAATTCAGATACAAATAATACACTTCCAATACATTCCTGTATATTAAACTGCTCAGACAATTAAAGTCCAGAATTCAAAAACAACTCACAAACAGTTAATAATTGGAGGTCAAATAAATCAAATAAATCATAGGAAAATCATCTAGGATGATGCACAGTACACTCCAATATGATTTTGTCTAGATGGTTTAATAATGTCTAACTAGCATCTAATGTTCTCCTCTATATCAGACAAAACACATTTACAAATATCACACTTTTTCACAAATGTATAAGTGTTCCTTTATGCACATCTATGTATAGAAAATATGCACAATGCATGTTCAATGACAATCTCGAGTATTTTATCATGATTCATCTCACCATATCATTCATATATGAAAACTCTAATAATTATGATTTGTACTTAGGGTTTGGACCATAATAAAACAACGTGAAACTAATTTCATATCCCAAATGATCATTTCAGATTTTTCTAATAACATGTTTTTAGGTCAACTTTGGATGACCATTCTGATAAGGTAATTAACATAATTAGACAACACTTCCTTTATAAAGTTATTATCCAATGTCCTATGTTTCTAATGACACCAAGATCATACAATTGGACTCACTATTCCAAAAGTTACAG